>JANFAH010000164.1:0-46041 GCA_024663395.1 Pisolithus tinctorius
ACCAAGTATACAAATGATGACAGATAGACCCCTTTGTGGAGCCTCAACTGTCGACGATGAGATATGCTGAGCTGAGCTAAACTGACTGCTGGATTGCTTCTGATTGCTTCTTGGTAGCTAAGCACATGGGGGTTTATATACTGTGGGGGGGGGGCACAGCTTGTGACAAACAAGGCACAAACACTTGGTAAGTAATGAGTAAGGACTGAGTAATCATGATGAGTAAGCGAGAAATGAAAAGTAAGCAAGCAAAGAAGATTGGTAAGTATTGGCAATGAACGAGTCAGGGATAGTCAAAATATTGCAAAATGAGTCAAATAGAATCAGAAACTGAGTAAGCACACTGATATCACATTAGGGGGTGGCGATGCAAGTTAGATCTTGGCAGAGACATCTCTAGATCCAAAGACAGCATGACAGATGGACAGTGTTTCCAGACAGGGAAGTATTAATTCCAGAATTGAAGGGCATGAGTCAGGTGTCAAAGGGGGCTAGGGCATTGGGGGTCTGTGGGGCAATAAGAGCATATGCGATCATGTCTCCCACCCTTTTGTCCTCTCAGTGAAGTTAACAAAAAACTTCATGGATGGGGTTCTGATGGAGGAGAAGGAGAAGGGGGGACGTCTTCTGCTGGATCCTGCAGTAAGAAGGCAAGATGCATGTCATACTCATCATGAATGCGATCAGGGAGGCTGGAGGACAGTAGATTATACTGCAGCTGTCGCAATGCAGGAAGAATGATGGACAAGACTGGAATAACGATGGTGCAGGGAGCAGGGAGGAACGATCCATATGCTTCATCAACTGGGGAGACTGAAACAACCACATAAGACCTTTCTAACCAAGTGACAGACCTGAGGCAACCAAAGAACATCCTTCTGGAAGTCATACTGACAAGGAGAACATGCTGACCAAGCTGCATGGGATGAGACAGGGCTGACAATGACAGGATGAACCAGGGGGCTTCAGGACAGAAGCTGGTGGGAATGCCTGGTAGATATACATAGCCACTGTCTCTGGCAAATGAGACAAGTGAGATGATTGATGAAAAGGTGGCCATGATTGATGGACTTAGCGAAATGAGCATCTGATGGATGGAGTGCTGTAGAAATGTGCAGGGTGTGAGGATCCTCTCCAAATTTGGAAGAAAGAATTGTGGGGCTGAGCACTTTAAGCGAGTGTGAGAACGGAGTCGATATCTTTGGAAATGGTGGAGATACAACGAAAACCAGAATGCTGTACATGGGTGCTAAAAACCTTTAATGTGTGCTTAACTCGCTTCCTCTTTTCTCTTTAGCACTGACAACTCGTTCTTGTGCAAAGGATGACTGTTAATGTCTGACAGTCTTTCTACACATGAGGCCTTTAGTCTTCATCTGCATGCTTGGGCATTGTGCGCAACTCATCAACGAGTTAGGCAGAGTCAGCTGTAACCATGTCCACAACACCTTTGGTGTGTGACAGCATCCCAGTCATCAAAGCTGTTGGTTGCAGCATCTAAGGTGGACCAAAATTCTGCCTTGTTGTGGTCAGCATAATGAATGACCCAGTGGATCTTATCTTTTCTGGAAATGAGACCAGCCTCAAGACAGAGTTGTTCAACATCTTCAAGGTAATGGGTGATATCTTCAGTATGCCCAGAAAACTTCAGGGCTTTGTTGGAACCCCTGAGCAGCATATCTTTCACTCCAGACATTATGCAAGGTGGTGCAGGGACCCAGATCGGAATCCAGGGAACGATAGGAGCGGAGTTTGTGAGAGTCGAGGCAAGAGTATTCTGTATGGGTATTTGAGTAGAAAGGGTGATAGTGGAATTTGTGATTAGGGAGTAGGAAGGAAGGAGAAGCTGTCTGGTGGCTAGTTCTGAATCACTGGATGGCAAGGGTGATGAAGGAGTTAGTTCTGAAAGAGGCGAAAGTTCTTGATGCTCAGAGGGAGGATCAAAAGGTTTGTCAAAGTCAAAACCTCCTGGAAATGCTGGGTAAAATGCTGGGGACTCTGGGCTTTGAAAGATCTCATCTAAACTGAGATCTGAGTCTGACAAGTGTGGCTCTGAAATATCTCTAGGATCAGCTACCAGGATTAAGATTTCTGATGAAGAAATAGATAGTCTGTGGAAGGGCTCTAGGAGCTCTTCAAGTTTGGTTCTTTGACAAGTGGGTTGTAGGGATCTCCTTTCCAGATCTACCAACCCCTCGTGGTGGGCTCCAAAACATTGTGGGACATGACTTCTGGGAAGCATGTGACTAGAGTAAGGTTGAAGGGAAAATTCCCTAGGATCATCCCAAGGGGTGCTGCATGGAAGGAGAATTCAAGAAAAGAACTAGAAGGTGGTGGGGGAATTCAAGTGAGAGCCATGGGATTTAATTCCAGACAGATGTAGACATGTGAGGAACAGCAAGATGGGTATACGAAATTCCAAGAAGCTGATATGCACCAGGAGCGGTGTATTTGGAGTGTGGGGGATACAGGATAAGGTGTACAGGACTGGGGGACACAAGAGACACAAAGACCACCAGAGATGCTGGAGATGCTGTAGACTCAATATATGCACTTAGACTCTGAAAACTTCTCGAACTTGTAGAACACACACTGATGGTGACTCTAAAGGTGGGGTGGTATATTTCCAACATTGTGGCAGAATTATATAGTACAGGGAAAGTAGGTACGAGTTGGAGTAAGGTGGGGCAGAAAAACTAAAAGACTGGAAAATAAAGGAAAGGACATCAGACATCAGCAAAATACAGATGCATGTGAAATAGTCTGGTGGGTAGCAGACAAGAGTAAGAATGGGACAATGGTAAGGGGTATCTTCCAACAGAACAAGAGTATGCATACAAGTGGGAGGTGGAGCTGAGCAGCACAGGAGGGCAGAGCATAGTGTACTGGCATGAAGTCCAGCTTGCAGAATTTAGGGCGACAGGGGAAACTGGAGTTTTTCAGAGGTAAGTGGCATGGATGACTGGTGACGTGGCTGAGTGGTGGCACAGCTACTGAATTCCAGATGACTCTGCATGAATGTGGAATTTCCAGATCAGCATTTTGATGATGGAGTGACATGCGGAAGGTCAGTAGAAACTCCAAAGGTGACAGGGGTTGGGAGGAAACACAAAGACACAAGTGGGAAAAACTCCAAAATGGGTTTGTCGTAGAGGCCTGTGGAATTTAGTGACAGATTCCTGTTCCAGCCTCAGGGAGTATACAGCTCCCTACAGCGCTTCAGGTGCCAAGTTCAACATGGACAAAATGGAGGTAATTCCAGTTGGCACCCCAGAATACTGACAGTCACTAATCACATCCTCAAAACTTAACCCTACATCCATGGCCTTTCCCCCAAGGGTCTGAATAGCTTGTGATGGCCAGGCAATCTGAATACTTGGAGCATGGCTGGGGAACAGGGTACACGAACCATCAGTCTGGTCCCCTATAGTCAAGAAGATGGAATCCAGGCTATGCAAGTGGAATATGCACAACCCCTCCATCGAAGGAAGAAAAACCATAGTACAATGGACCATAGGCACTATGACACAATACCTAACCTGCGTCCAAGGTATGCCAAAAAATGTAGAAGAATACTTCACTAAGTGTCTAAAATGCTTTGCATGGGATACACCTGGCAAACCCAACATCCACTTCAACATCCTGTGTGCCCGGGTCTCGAAAGGAGGGAAGGGATTTCTAAACCTCAAACTTTGGAATGAAGCAATAGAAATGGTTTGGCTTAAAAAACTACTTTTGTCTGCTCCCCCAGCATGGACAACCTTTGCCCAAGAACTGCTGCATAAATCCACAGCACCAACCCCCATCTCGAAGCCCAATGCCCAGATTAACCACTTCCTCCAATCATGGCTGATATCTCCTTTGAAGCTACCCCCTCCAATCAGTTGTTGTATAACAATAGCTAAAAAATACAACCTTATGCTAGATGCACCATTTTTTCATTCAAATATGTTAGAATCACTACCAATTTGGTTCCATACCAGTGCCCTTCCCAGTTTGAAAAAGCTTAACAACTACTTCTATGCCCAATGTATTTGAGACCACCACAATGTCACAACTACTGGCAAAATGTGGGCTCTAGCCCATACCCCCCTTGATAACTCCCACCAATGTCAAAGCACATGTGTCTGTGCACAATGCACTGAACTTCACCAGATGGCTGGTGTGAGTCAAAGTGTGGAAAGCTGGTATAAACCAAACAAATCCAACACCAAAGACAAATATAGAGTGAGTGGTGGTGTACCTCCATGGAACCTGGGGTGCAGAAAGATCTAGTGTGGGGAATTTCAATGGCAGGTGCTCCTGGTGCAAGTTGATGATGAGTTACACAGGAGAAGACAAGCAAGTGATGATTGGATGGGGGATGCTGAACAGAGTGAAGGTGTTCAGCCAAAAGGACTTGGGAGTAATGGACTTCAATAAAATGTGCTCCTTGCACAAGTCAATGACAAGTTATGCAGGAGTGGGAGGATGACTAAGCAAGATTTGCTGACTAAGTGTGGAGTGGACTGCAGATGATGAAGGATGGCAGATAGACTCTTCCAAATGAGCCTCAACTACCAAGTATACAAATGATGACAGATAGACCCCTTCATGGAGCCTCAACTGTTGACGATGAGATATGCACTGAACTGACTGCTGAGTGAATGGCTTCTGGTTCACTTCTTGATTGCCTTGTGGGGTAGCTAAGTACATGGGGGTTTATATACTGTGGGGGGAGCACAGCTTGTGACAAACAAGGCACAAACACTTGGTAAGTAATGAGTAAGGACTGAGTAATCATGATGAGTAAGCAAGAAATGAAAAGTAAGCAAGCAAAGAAGATTGGTAAGTATTGGCAGCAAACAAGTCAAGGACAGTCAAAACATCACAGAATGAGTCAAATGGAGTCAGGAACTGAGTAAGTGCACTGATATCACATTAGGGGGTGGCAAAGCAAGTCAGATCTTGGTGGAGACATCTCTAGATCCAAAGATGGCATGACAGATGGATGGTGTTTCCAGATAGGGAAGTATTAATTCCAGAATTGAAGGGCATGAGTCAGGTGTCAAAGGGGGCTAGGGCATTGGGTGTCTGTGGGGCAATGGGAGCATAAGTGATCATGTCTCCCACCCTTTCATCCTCTTGGCAAAGTTAACAAAAGCTTCATGGACAGGGCTCTGATGGAGGAGGAGAAGGGGGGATGTCTTCTGCTGGATCTTGCAGTAAGAAGGCAAGATGCATGTCATACTCATCATGAATGTGATCAGGGAGGCTGGAGAACAGTAGATTATGCTGCAGCTGTTGCAATGCAGGAAGAATGATGGATGAGATTGGAATAAAGACAGTGAAGGGAGCAGGGAGGAATGATCCATATGCTTCATCAACTGGGGAGACTGAAACAACCACATAAGACCTTTCTAACCAAGTGACAGACCTGAGGCAACCAAAGAACATCCTTCTGGAAGTCATACTGACAAGGAGAACATGCTGACCAAGCTGCATGGGATGAGACAGCACTGACAACAACAGGATGAACCAGGGGGCTTCAAGACAGAAGCTGGTGGGAATGCCTGGCAGATATATGTAGCTGCTGTCTCTGGCAAATGAGACAAGTGAGACAATCAACAAAGAGGTGGCCATGATTGATGGACTTGGTGAAATGAGCATCTGATAGATGGAGTGCTGTAGAAATGCATAGGGTGCAAGGATCCTCTCCAAATTTGGAAGGCAGAATCACGTGGCTGAGCACTTTAAGCAAGTGTGAGAATGGAATTGATACCTTTGGAAATGGTGGAGATATGATGAAAACTGGAATGCCATACACAGGTGCTAAAAACTTTTAATGTGCACTTAACTCGCTTCCTCTTTTCTCTTTAGCACTGACAACTTGTTCTTGTGCAAAGGATGACTGCTCACATCTGGCAGTCTTTCTACACATGAGGCCTTTAGTCTTCATCTGCATGCATGGGCATTGCACACAACTCATTGATGAGTTAGGCAGAGTCAGCTGTAACTGTGTCCACAACACCATTGGTGTGTGACACTGGTATTGTTACTGCCAGTCTTGGGCTTGTCTTGGCCAGTCTTGGACTGGTTGTTGCTGCTGGAGCTGCCAGACTTGTTGGAGGAGGAGGAAGAGGAGCCCTGATGTTTATTCAACTGCTGGATTTCTTCCTTGTGCTCCCAATAGTGCACATCTATTTCTGGGCAAGGTGGTGGAGCTCGTGTAGTGTCCAGGGCTTGCCAACCCAACAGACTTCATCCTTGATCTGGTCTGGGAGCCCAGAGTAGAAGTGATGGCACAGTGCACCATCTCCATAGCCCTGGACTTGCAAAGCAAGTCAGTTGAAGTCTACTATGTATTTATTTATGCACTGAGTATCCTTCATATGCAAGTGGTCGAGCTGACTCTCAGCATCAGCAACCAGGTCATGAGTTCCAAAAGTGGTTTGTAGCTCCAGGACAAACTCCCTCCAGGACTCCATCCAGAGAGGCCAGTCATTGGGGGCCTCAACCCCAAGCAAGTCTGGCTTGAACCATTCAAGAGCCATGCCCTTGAGGTAAGACTGCATGAAGATGACTTTGGCACAGTTGGTCCTGAAAACCCAAGGCTGGTCTTGGAAGTTTAGCTTGCACTGAATGAAGAAGGCATGAAGCTTCTTGGGGTTGGTACCATTGAAAGTATTGGGCTCACACAACTTGGTCCTGCTTGAGGACTCAGGACTAGTGTGAGTGTTGCAGGCCAGTAGCTTTATGGCCTTTGCAAGACTGTCGAAGACCACAACTGTGGGTTCAGTGTCCAGGTCTGGGAAGTCCAGTTCATCCTCTGGATTGTTCTCATCTGGATTATCATCACTCAGCCCATCATCACCAGGACCATTGCTGGGGTCATCATCATTGGGATTGTTGTTATCATCATCATCCAGCCCATCATTCCTGGGATCATCATTGGGAATGGGGGCAATGGGATGACTTGGGGTGGGGGTATTGGAGGTTTGGGCTGAAAAGCCCCTGAAAGGACTAACAGGGTTGGGGGAGTGCCTAGTGATACCCAAGGCAGCTAGTGCTGCCTCATGGCAAGTTCCACTGGCTGAAGCCAATTCAGGGTTGGTGGTAGAGCAGCCATGGGGAGGTTGAAAATGAGTTTTAGTGGCCATGATCTATTAGACCCACACAAGTGGCAAGTCTGAAATACTGTCAAGTTCGTGATGTCCAGGTTGATACCAGACCAGAGACTGAAGCAGGCATGAGGCCAAGGGGTCAGGATCAGGGGGAAGGGGCAGAGGTACAGGGGGTGGACTGATTGGATTTAGCAACTGATGATGCAGTGCTATTCCCTTGTGTGGGTCATGGTCTGAGTCCAAGGCCAAGAGTTACAGATAGAACTTATTTGATTTCAGACTGGAGACTACAAGCTGAGTAATTACAGGTTTATATACTAGAGACAAACTATAGTATGGAGACCAGTAATGCCAGTCTTGCAAGGATTGCTAAGACAATTGGTAAGAATGATATTAGTAAGGTATGACTAAGGTAGTGGAGACTGGGACAGGGCAGACCAGGGACAAGACTGGGCAGGGTTCAACCAAAGTGACACACACTGCAAAGCAGTGTTCACTGTGCTAGGACATCTGGGGATAAGGGATTGGCAAGGCCAAGGCCAGACTGAACAAGTGCAAGACTGAGTCTGGCCAGGGTCAAGGCACAACCATGACACTTCAGCTGGACTTTGGGCAGTAACATAGGCTGCTGTGGCCATGGCATCAGCCCAGAAAGACTTTGGCACCTTTGACTCTTAAGCATGGTGTTTGCCAAGGTTGACAAATTCTGGTTCATGCACTCTGCAGGTCCATTTTGCTCTGAGGTGTCTGGTGCTGAGGTCTCATGCTGGACACCATCAGACTGGAGTTGTTCCTGGAACTTTGCACCAGTGAACTCTCCACTGTTGTCACTCCAGAGGTACTCAAGAGCCTCAGTGGTGAATGACTCCTCTCCTAACTCCTGCCAGAAGTAAGTTTTGATGTCTGACATCCACTGCTGGTAGGCCTTTGCAGCTTCACTTTTGTGCTTTATGAAGTATACCCAAGGGAAACATGTGAAGCCATCAACTATCACCACCCAATACTGGTAGCCTTCCCTGGAGGCTGGTGTGATTGGGCCTCCAACATCAGTGTGTACCATTTGGAAAGGTTGGGTAGTGCAAGGGCCTTTGGTGGGTGTCATAACCATGCATTCACTCTAGGTCTTTACTCACTCCACACCCTCTTCTGCCAGTCATTTGCTCACTCTGCACCAACTCTGCCCAACTTCTGTCAGTTATGAGTCATCTCTGCTCCAACTGCTGTCAGACTTGTGTTGCTCTCCTACCAGACCAAGCAAACTGTTCTTTGAGGGGTCATGTGACTACCTTTGGACTTCTCCCTGACAGCATGCAGTCAGGTACTCCACAGCGTGTGCACCACATGGTCCAGTGTCTGGACTGTTTCCTTTTCTGGATGTTCTATGTTACCCACTCATATGTCCTCCATCTACCCTTCATTCATTGTCTAGGAAGTTTTTACTTGAAAATTTCTGGGTCTCCATATGTCAGTTCCAATTCCAGTTACTGTACCTCTGTAGTAGTATAAAAGCATGTATCATACTCTGCCATTCCTCAGTATGAATATCAACTTAGTTCCTACTCCTTCTGTCTCTGACTTCTGCCTGTCAGAGTTACCTCTGACTCTCTGTCTGTACTCTCCCTCTGAAATATGAGGGCTGAGATCATGCAAGGGGGTAGCACATGAGCTAAACCCAATGCCCTCTCTCTGCTCTGCCTTTGTCTCAGCAGTCTTCATTCCTGCCAACACTCCACTAGTTGGAGTTCTGTTCCTGTGTGTTGGACTTGCTTCCAGACCCTCCTCTAGACCTTATATAGCATTGGAGTTGGTCAGAGTAGGCCCAGACTTGACAGTGGGCTTGAACGGTAGTTTCTTCATTTTTGCTGTTGTGCATGGCTCACAGAACTCCAGTTCTCCAGTCAAAGTGTCAATGCCTGGGAGTTGACCCTCCCTTGTCATGTGCTGGAGTTGGTCAGTGGAAATGTGTCCCATTTGCCAGTGCAGCAAGTTTATGTCAACTGTGGCATGTGCACTCTCAGCTGGTATGACTGGGGTCACATTTGCATGGTAGAGGTTTTTCCAGTAAGCACCAGTCATGACTGGTCACCTTCCCTGGTCTACAGAGCAGGTATTTGAGTCCCCTGGGAAGTATGTGGATAGACCAGACTTTGCCAACTTGTTTACAGAGATGAGGGTTACCTTGAAGTCAGGTACATATAGGACATCTGAGAGGATAAAATCATTTGTTGTGCCAGAAACCTTGGTTTGCAGTGTTACTGTACCAATGCCAGTGGCCTCAATGGTGGAGCTATCACCAAGGGTGACTGGTCTGCCAGGGTTTAGTTCCCTGAATGAAGTGAACCATTTCTGGTGATGGGCCATGTGCAATGTGGCTCCAGAGTCAATGATGATGTTTGGGGTTTTTTTTAGAGCTGGCTCAGTTGATAGGTAAGCATGAATGTGGTTGATTAGCTTTCAGGATACAGATGCAGTAGCTACATGAGCAGAGTCTGGTGGACTGGTGTCTGGTGGTGTCTCAGCCATATTTGACTTTTTGCTCTTCTTAGCTTGTCCTCCACCTGACCTTCCCTTCTGCAGCTCTTTTACCCACTTTTGGTAGGACCAACAGTTGTCAGTGCTGTGGCCAGAGCTCTGATGGTGCTTGCAACATTTGTCTCCAGTTGACCCCTTTACTTGAGCCTTAAGGCCAGTTTCCAGTGCCCCAGAGAGCGTCAATCAGCCAGCCTCAGACACAATGTGAGTTTCTACTGTATCAAAGGTCAACTTGTCTGGTTCAATGGTGTTGATAATGGCAGAGGTGAATGCACTCCATTCTGGGGTTTTTGGTAGTGAATTGAGTAAAGTGAATGCAAGTAGTTTGGTGTCAACAGCAAACTTCATGCTGGTGAGCTGGGATTCTGTGGTCCTCATACCAGCAATGTGGTTGGATATGCTGGTTGTGCCATCCCAGGTGGAGTCTAGTAATTGCCAGTACAGATAGTAGGCACTGGCAAGGTTCGAGTCTTCATGTAGCACTAACAGTGCATCATATAGGGACTTCACTGTGGTGTGTTTTTGGGTTTTGATGAGGAGGGCATCTGATCATTGATCTTGTATGATGCCATGTGCCTTTTCATCGCATTCAGTCCACTTCTGGAGTTCCTCTGGGTCTGGGGTGGAAGTGGGGATGCTGGTGTTTGTGCCAGACTTGGATGTAGATGTGCCAGTGCTGGTACTGGTGGCTGGGCTTGAGCCAGGTTTGAGGTCTGTGCCTAGTACAACCCCTAAGACCTTTTCATGGTGAAGTCAGACAGTGATTCAGAGTTTCCAAATCTCATAATTGTTTGGCCCTGTTAGTATGGGCAAGTCAGTTGTGGCAGTGCTAGTAGTAGCTGACATCTCAAGTAGCAAAGCTCAGGTGCCTGTTATGCTGGTAGGTCAGCAAACCAAAGGATTTTCAGGGTGGGAAAATTTTTTGGGGGTGCAAGTCATCTGGTGTTGTGTGGGGAGCTAGGATGCACCCTTGGGGCTCATAACCTGACAAAAACTAAGTAGAAAATAGCTCAGCCACTGCCTGAGTATGGGCAAGATGGTTGTTCACCTAAGTAGAAAATAGCTAACATACAATTAGTAAAGTGTAAAACAAATACAAGGGATAACTATACCTCAGCCACTGCCTGAGTATGGGCAAGATGACTGAGGGTTTTGTAAGTGAGAGAAGTGAAGTATATATACATGTGAAAATGAGCTCATACAGTGGCTCAAAAAAGTGTCCCAATGTTGGGTGAATTTGGAAAGAGTTGAGATTTATGAGAGAGCCAATAGGAATTAGTTCAAACTCCTGCAGGACCAAAAGTAGTACTAACTGTTGCCTTGACAACATGGGCTTGCTTATGTAATTTGGTTGACATGGCACCAAGATATGACCATTTTAAAATGTCATGTCATTGGGACACTTTTTTGAGCATGATGTTGTCAGTCATTATTTAGTAAATAACATAAGGATTTGACAACTTCTGAGGGATTTTGTGCTTCAACCCTGACTGATTATGTAATGTACATAATCCTGAGCCATAAAAATGGCTTGGGTCCCACTCAGCTAACCCTACTTCACCATGAAATGCATTTTTGCCTCTGCTAGAGCAAATATCCATCTTCTTTCTGAATCTGGCCTTTCTGCTCATCAAATCTCCTCTACAACTGGTCAGGGGAGCTCTACTGTGGCCAGGGTCATCAAAGAGTTCCAGCTAGATTAAGGAAAACCTCAAACTAGGACATCCTTACCAGCCTTCTTCTTCTGGCAGAGGAGAATAGTCTCTAGTATGACCTCTGGAAGAGCTGAAAATGCCATCCAGGCTACCCATATAATGTGTGTGGCCCTTTCCTCTCCTGTCACTTCCCAAATTGTTTGCAGTGTGCTCAATTCTGCATCCCTGAAGGTGATTGTCAAGCAGGAGATGCCACTCTTGTCTTGCAAGCATACACAACAGTGGCTTGCCTTCACTCTTAAGCACCCAAACTGGACTGCGGATGACTGCACTGGGGTCATCTGGTCAGTTGAGCCCAAGACCAATAGTATTGGACCAGATGGAAGGAAATTTGTGTGGAAAGTGGTAGGGAAGTGTTTGCAGGATATTTCTCCTGCTTGACTACAGCCTTCAGGGATGCAGAATTGAAGCACACTGCAAACAATTTGGGAAGTGACAGGAGAGGAAAGGGCCACACACATTATATGGGTAGCCTGGATGGCATTTTCAGCTCTTCCAGAGGTCATACTAGAGACTATTCTCCTCTGCCAGAAGAAGAAGGCTGGTAAGGATGTCCTAGTTTGAGGTTTTCCTTAATCTAGCTGGAACTCTTTGATGACCCTGGCCACAGTAGAGCTCCCCTGACCAGTTGTAGAGGAGATTTGATGAGCAGAAAGGCCAGATTCAGAAAGAAGATGGATATTTGCTCTAGCAGAGGCAAAAATGCATTTCATGGTGAAGTAGGGTTAGCTGAGTGGGACCCAAGCCATTTTTATGGCTCAGGATTATGTACATTACATAATCAGTCAGGGTTGAAGCACAAAATCCCTCAGAAGTTGTCAAATCCTTATGTTATTTACTAAATAATGACTGACAACATCATGCTCAAAAAAGTGTCCCAATGACATGACATTTTAAAATGGTCATATCTTGGTGCCATGTCAACCAAATTACATAAGCAAGCCCATGTTGTCAAGGCAACAGTTAGTACTACTTTTGGTCCTGCAGGAGTTTGAACTAATTCCTATTGGCTCTCTCATAAATCTCAACTCTTTCCAAATTCACCCAACATTGGGACACTTTTTTGAGCCACTGTAAGAACAAGGGACAAGGGGTAAGAAAAGATACTAGCAGTGATACATAACCTGTAAAAAATAGAAGCATGGGAAAAAGGCTGGTTCATCTAAGGTTCATCTAAGGTTTGTCAGAGGTTCATCTGCTGGCCACTTATGTAACCTTGTCACTTGTTGACACAAGTGTCATGTACTGGCTGTGCTGGTAAGGATGAACACTGGATTTTAGGGAGGGAAGAGTCTTCTGAGGGATCTCCCTGGTGGATTATTATTCATGTGCTTGGCTGCAAATTGTACTTCTTGCTGGGCAGCACATTATGAAGTGTGGTTGAAAGTTGATCATGATAACAAGTAGTACATATGTACATGATATTAGATGATATGAGTGCAGTTAGCAGTGTAAAATGATGTTTGGAAATATGGTGGATGAATAGATATGTGGCAATACAGTGGCAGGTATACCCAACATCAAAATACCATTTGAGTCACCATTCACTGTGTAACCTGAAAACATTTGCACCATTCCTTACCATGGACCATCTGACTCAAGTCCAACTCTGTGCAACAACCTCTAGGGATGACAGCTGTGGTCCACATTGAGTAAAATGGGCTCCTAAGTGCTGGGGGGATCCAAAGTAGTAGTTGTCCCTTTGGACCTCTGATCCAGCCATCATCATGTAACTTAACTAGTTGGCCCAGCATGCCCTCCTCTTGCATGAACCCATCAATGAGTGGATTACTGTTATGCAATGCATGTGAGGAGTCAAATGAAAAGTAAATGGGGTGTCTGTTGACACCTGCACTTGTGTTAAGCAAAATAAGAATACATAAAAGGTAGAGATACATACCATCTGCAGGGGATGGTGGATGAAGTATGGTGGAGGTGTTGGATGCCACCAACATTGACTTCCCATAGACACTAACCATTTCCACTTGGTGATCAGCCTCCCAGACCCTCATAGTCTTGTCCCAAGAGCCTGAGACAATCCTCTTCCCATCAGGGGAGAATGCAACTGAATTGACTATATTTGTATGGCCCTCAAGAGGGCTGCCAATCTGCACACCTCCCTCAACATCCCAGATCCTCACAGTCTTGTCCCAAGAGCCTGAGACAATCCACTTCCCATCAGGGGAGAATGCAACTGATTCAACTGCATCTGTATGGCCCTCAAGAGGGCTGCCAATTTGCACCCCTCCCTCAACATCCCAGATCCTCACAGTTGTGTCCCGAGAGCCTGAGACAATCCATTTCCCATCAGGGGAGAATGCAACTGAATTGACTGCATATGTATGGCCCTCAAGAGGGCTGCCAATCTGCACCCCTCCCTCAACATCCCAGACCCTCACAGTCTTGTCCAAAGAGCCTGAGACAATCCTCTTCCCATCAGGGGAGAATGCAACTGAATTGACTCCATCTGTATGGCCCTCAAGAGGGCTGCCAATCTGCACACCTCCTTCAACATCCCAGATCCTCACAGTGTTGTCCAAAGAGCCTGAGACAATCCTCTTCCCATCAGGGGAGAATGCAACTGACATGACTGTATGTGTATGGCCCTCAAGAGGGCTGTCAATCTGCACACATCCCTCAACATCCCAGATTCTCACAGTCTTGTCACTTGAGCCTGAAATTATCCTCTTCCCATCAGGGGAGAATGCAACTGAATTAACTGCATATGTATGGCCCTCAAGAGGGCTGCCAATCTGCACACCTTGCTCAACATCCCAGACCCTAATAGTCTCATCAATTGAGCCTGAGACAATCATCTTCCCATCAGGGGAGATTGCAATTGAAGTGACTACATCTGTATGGCCCTCAAACAGGCTGTCAATCTGCACAACTCCCTCAGCATCCCAGATGTTCACAGTGTTTTCCCAAGAGCCTGAGACAATCCTCTTCCCATCAGGGGAGAATGCAAATGAATTAACTCCTTCTGTATGGCCCTCAAGAGGGCTGCCAACCTCCACACCTCCTTCAACATCCCAGACTCTCACAGTCTTGTCCCAAGAGCCTGAGACAATCCTCTTCCCATCAGGGGAGAATATAACTGAATTGACTCCATCTGTATGACCCTCAAGAGGGCTGCCAATCTGCAAACATCCTTCAACATCCCAGACCCTCACAGTCTCATCACTTGAGCCTGAGACAATCCTCTTCCCATCAGGGGAGAATGCAACTGATTCAACTGCATCTGTATGGCCCTCAAGAGGGTTGCCAATCTGCACCCCTCCCTCAACATCCCAGATCCTCACAGTTGTGTCCCAAGAGCCTGAGACAATGTCAAGTCCGGGCCTACTCCGACCAACTCCGACGCTAAACAAGGTCTAGAGGAGGGTCCGGAAGCAAGTCCGACACAGAAGAACAGAACTCCGACTAGCGGAGTGTCGGCAGGAACGAAGACCACTGAGACAAAGGCAGAGCGGAGTGAGGGCATCGGGTTTAGCTCGTGCGCTACCCCCTTGCATGATCTCAGCCCTCATATTTCAGAGGGAGAGTACAGACAGAGAGTCAGAGATAACTCCGACAGGCAGAAGACGGAATCAGAGGGAGTAGGAACTAAGTTGATATTCGTACTGAAGAACAGCGGAGTACAGTACATGCTCTTATACTGCTACGGAGGTACAGTAACCGGAATTGGAACTGACATACGGAGACTCATAAATTTTCAAGTAAAATTTCCTGGACGACGAATGAAGGGTAGACGGAGGACATACGAACGGGTAACACAGAACATCCAGAAAAGGAAATAGTCCAGGCGCTGGACCATGCGGTGAGCGCGCTGCGGAGTACCTGACTGCGAAGGTAATCACATGACCCCTCAGAGAACGGTCCGCTTGGTCCGACAGGAGAGAAACACAAGTCCAACAGCAGTCAGAGCGGAGACGGTTCACAACCAACAGAAGTTGGGCGGAGTTGGTGCGGAGTGAGTGAATGACCGGCGGAGTAGGGTGCGGAGTGTGTAGGGACTTATAACGAACACACGGTCATGACAGACAATCCATTTCCCATCAGGGGAGAATGCAACTGAATTGACACTATCTGTATGACCCTTGAGAGGGCTGCCAATCTGCACACCTCCCTCAACATCCCAGATCCTCACAGTCTTGTCCCAAGAGCCTGAGACAATCCTCTTCCCATCAGGGGAGAATGCAACAGAATTGACTATATGTGTATGACCCTCAAGAGGGCTGCCAATCTGCACACCTCCTTCAACATCCCAGACCCTCACAGTGTCATCCAAAGAACCTGAGACAATCCTCTTCCCATCAGGGGAGAATGCAACTGACATGACTGTATGTGTATGGCCCTCAAGAGGGCTGCCAATCTGCACCCCTCTCTCAACATCCCAGATCTGCACAGTGTAATCCAGAGAGCCTGAGACAATCCTCTTCCCATCAGGTGAGATTGCAACTGAATGGACCTCAGATTCATGGCCACACAGTGACAGCTGTTCAACTGGCCATCCTTTCAAACCTCCTACAGCCACTGCAGCAAGACCTGTAAATTTTGGCAAGAGCATTCTTGACAACAACACATTGGAAGGAAGGAATGGCACTGCAGAAACATAAAGGTGTGGGGTGCTGTGCAATATCACACTGCCAAAGTTCTGAATCAACTTGAATCCATCTTCTACCAATGCCAATGTATCCTTGAAGCCATCTTTGCCCTTCATCACTGTGTCAGATGTCCTCAAATGCTGCATATGGAGTACTCACTTGGAGCCATGTTGAAATGGTGGAAAGAGCATCCAGACCCTTTCCAACCATCCCCAGAAGGCTTATTATTTCCAACCAGAACAAAAATTTTTCACTTCCAACAATAGCCTTGACCAAAGCTGCAAGTGACAAGTCAAACACTGTCTTCTTCAGATGCTGGGCCCAGAATTGACTGGAGTAGGAGATATGGTGTGGAATGTTCTTTTTGATTCTCTTCAGCAGATCAGGAACTTCAGCATTGGCAAGGTAAGAGCTTTCCAATCCACAGATATTGAATTGAAGGTTTTCATGGAGAATCCGCAATGTGGCAAAGGCCAGGTCCTTTGCATCAGCGGTGTCAATGAAATAGATACCACTCCGTGAACGATCCATCAGGAAGTCATAGAACGATGCATGTAGCGGTCGGACAGGAGAAGACCTGTCTGTAATGCCACTCAAAAGCGGCGCCATGCACTCAAGAACAGCAATTACATCATAATGATCCTCCTTGCCAGGGAAATGACTGCGCATCTTATTCAATGCGTCCATGTGCAGAGGTTCGAAGGCTGACATGATCTGCTGCATCACAGAGCGGAACCGTGTCAGCGTGGTCTCGTCCTTGGGGATACTTTCTTCAAGAATTGCTCGGTACATGGCATCCAGCAATCCACCTCCTGAACGAAGGTGCATGATATTGTCGAAGCGTTCCTTGACTGACCTGTTCTTGACTGCACTTGTGTTCACGAATTCACAGGCCAGACGAGCCCATTCAAATAGACCTTCCGCCTTCCGGGAAATCCCAAGCACTTCTGCAGACCCAATGCCACGAAGATGGCCCATTCTTTTCATAATGTACAGTCGGATGTCACGTTCCGACGACCCTGCAAAGATGACATCCAACGAGATCGCCTTGACGTGCCGAGCAACATTGAGGACACGCTCAATATCAGGCAATGTGCGGGATGTTACTAGGATGCGGACGTTGCGAGGTAGGCCAGCAGTTTCGGCTGACGCAAGCACAGACAGCAGGTGCCTCCGCGATGGTTCCGGGCCACTTTCGTCCAATGCGTCGACAACGATGACCACATTCCCAACTATATGACTCGAGATCTTATGCAATGGTTCCGAAATGAGTCGCTTCCACTGAAGCACGATGTCAGAGGTAGTCTTGAGAGCATCATCCTCCGCAACTACATCCGTCAAGGCTCGCCGAAAGGCAGGATCACGTTCTGCGAGTTCGCACGAAACCGTCCTGAATATCTTTTCTTCGAGGTGCTCGGCCTGCCAGTCACGAGCAAAGCAAAAACAAGAACCAACCCCTCCGATGTTCTTAAACCACAGAGCGATCGTATGCGCAATAGCAGATTTCCCTTTTCCAGCTTGCCCATGGAGCCAGAGGATGCGTGGCACATTTTCATCCGTATCATAGATCCAGTTAACAATGTCCGTAAGGACCTCTGTCCTAGTGCCATCGAGGCATCTCTTGGTCCATAAGACACCTACACCTCGGGCACGGGCAAAACCATCCAAGTCCAGGTCTTCAAGTATACGGAATGCATCAACCTGGACGCCCCGGTCTTCGTGGCGTCGGTATTGTTGCATCAAGTCGTCTAGCATCTCGGTGTACGCGATAGAAACGTCGCGTGCCTCATATTCTACGTCCTTCCCTGATCTCTTCCCTGATACGACGTTACATTAGCTCGGGCAGTGGGCAAGTGTGATTGACGTACAGAAGTCCTCAGTGGCAGAATAATTCTTAATGAACTGCATTGCACCACTCGTCATGAGTACAATCTTCGCGAACGTTTCCCGCTTGCCCGATATTTCCTTGAGGGTAGTTTCTTCCGTGAGGAATTCGTAAACCTTTCTGACTGTATCCAGGAGGCGAGAGACCCGCTCATCTCGGGTCTGTTGAACCACGAACATCTACGTGCGACTACGTAAGACGAAGAATGCATACGAGAGTGAGAACGTACCTGAGAAATGGCTACAAACATTCCCAGAGCCATACGAGCGAAGGGATGGATCTGCCACAGACATGCGGTCATCGTACGGATGCAGAAAAATGAACGCCTACCTTAGCAACGGTGACAACGACTTGATTGAAATCTTTGAACGGTTTCAGGTACGTATCGGGGAAGCCCCGAGTCTCGTCGAGTGTGGTATTCGCACCAATCGCAAGGTCGATATTCCCTACGCCCATATGCGTCACCGTATCCATACCGAGCGACGTCGGCGACATGAAATCCATACTGCCGAAAGTTGGCTGACCAGCCGACTGCTGAGTCTGTCCAGCGAGCATCCTCAGAGTTGTCGAAAGACTGAGACGACATGGATTACATACTTCATAGGTCAGAACAGCCTGGAATTGCCCTCCTTGTGTAAAAGTCGCCCGACCAAGATGTGTGTCAGCGGTCCTTCCCGTGATAGAACCTGGGGAACTTGGTCCTGATGGATGAGAGAAGGCGCACACCGGCCCTTGAGAGGGATTGCCCAACGCTTGAATATCAGAGGATAAATGCCCAACAGTAGCCAGAGAAGGCCCTTGTGACTGATTTTTGTCCAATTGACATATACCATCGTCAGAAAGGAGTGATCTGCGTACTGAAGAGGAGTCGATGTTGGATGGATTCGCAAGGCTGGTGCGAGGTTTCTTTGACTGCTTGCCGACCATTGCGAAGAAATTAGTATTTTGACACATACCATCGCTAGAGAAGATTAGAGGGCATACCGAAGGGGGAAAAGAGCTGGAGCGACGTCTCTTCAACTGATCACTGTCCATTGACAATCGGGAGTGTATTTCGTATGAGGTTTGTGAATTCGAATTGACGTTGAGAGTGTGAAGTTACGGAGCAGAAGGGAAGCTGAGTGAACGCTGTGGGCGTGCTTGTGAGCGCCAAACTGGCACAGCAGACACGTGGCAGCGCCCACCACTTGATGCGGATGTATGTATGTACTGCGAGTATATCATGCAAACTTCTATCGTGGAACAGGAACTGACCTAACGATTCAGCACCGAACTGGTGTGGTCAGCAGCGCCGCCACATCACACCGGTCCCTGACATCGCTGCTTCGTGTCTACTTGCTGAGAAGCATCGCATAATGGGTGGTGGGCGCAATCACGAGCTTGTTGCGCTACACGAGTGAGTCTAACGACATCACCATTCGCAATGAAGCAGCTTCCCGACCGACCCTTGCGTTGCGTGTACAGAGTACAGATGGCCGTCCGTCTACGCCTCCGCCCACTGCCTCTGCGTTGCGCGACCGGTGGTCGGGAGAGTATTGCTCTGCCAGCTCACAGTCTCGGCTCGCGGAAACCTTTGGGAGCACCCTAGTACATCACCCGCATACATGCTCAAACCAAATAATTTCACCCAAACTATATGGAAGAAGAAGCCGTCATAGCATTGGACGAAGAAAGGACCTATAACAGTTGACTATAATCATCTCCCTCGGACGTTGAATACTCTCAATCCCCCAGTCAGGTGGTCAATATGGTGCGTTATGAAGAGTTAAGTTATGTAGACTTGTCAGTAGCTACATAATATTATCACTCGTCCAAAAGAAAGTCAGTATACGTATTGTACATGCAGAGTGTAAACCTCGTTATAGAAACGGACCACCACCCTTGCCCATCCCAAATTGTCCCCGAGGGCTCTCGCCTCTCTCAACATTTGTTACCTTTGTTTCTCATCCATGTCGCGTGTGTGATCCCATATGGCGGCTGGTTCCTCGGCGGCGTCGCGTTTCTTCTGCGCCTCGCCCTCCGCATGCATATCCGCCAGTGCGGCCCTGCGAGTTCTGCGCTGTAATAACACCACAGCCTATCAGAAACAGACAATGGAGAATAAAACCATGGGACAAAATGCCGAGAAACATACCGCATGCTCTTCATCGTTCGACACCCCTCCGAGTCTCTTCATCCCTCTTTTTCTTCTTCCTCGCATCCTCAGGCTTTTCCAATGGCTCTGCATTCACAGCTTTCCGTTTCCGACCAGGCACTTCATCGGCGACACGTTGTTGTCGCTCGGCGGGGGTCCCTGTCCAGGTGGAGCTGTCGAGCTCTCAGCCTTAGCCAGAGCTTCGCCCGAATTGGCAGGCTTTTGGTTTGGTGGGGTCGAGTGCTGTTCGAATGTTATTGACGAGATCAGAGGTTTAGTGCGCGGGTGAACGAGCGTCCACTCCTCTCTCTCCAACTTCTTAGGCTTCTTCGCCTCCTCCACATTCTGCCGTCTCCTCTCCTCATTCTCGGTAAACTCCGCTACAGCCGACTTTCCTTCGTTCGGGGCACCGGAAAAGGGAGAATGTGCTTGAGGAGGTTGAGGGCCTACTTCGGAATCCGAGTCCGCGTCCGAGTAGTTTGAGTAGGACGGTTCAGGGGTAATTGTGCTTTCAGGATGTGCAGACGGACTGATTGTGGGTAATGCAGGTCTGTATACTCTTCTGGCACCTGCATCCGGAACACTCGACAGAGATCATGAACCCGATGCCAGCTCCTCATTGGGGGACCCAGGTACTGTATAGCCGGTCCCTTGGCTGGCAGAGACGGGCTAGTTTTAGCTCGCGCAGCTGCAAGGTCGTGTAGCAGTATTGCCATGTGGTCATCTTCGTCCGGGTCGTCGTCGACAGTGACAGACACGGTTGCGAGTAAGTCAGGTTTGTATTAGGTTGAGTGCCTACGTTCAAATGGGCAGTCATTGTTGCTGCGCACAATGACAAATGATGGGCAACGCAGCAGGTTCGTGCACTGTTGTTTGGCTCTAGAAGCTTCATGGCCGTCAAGCTGATGCCTTCTGACACGTTGCATCCTGCTACATAGTCATCTTACTGAACCCCTCAACCCAGCGAGCCCATTGTCTGTTTCCCTCGCGAAGACACCATTGTTATGGCCAATTTTCAGTGGGAAGACCACAAACAGCTTATCGACCTCATCAACATGCTATCCCTGCGCAATGGCGGTCAGTTGGGACCAAACAACGAAGAAGCAGATGAAGGAGTACCCTCCATTAGGAGTATTAGCGAAGAAGGTGAACTCAAGCGACGTTTTCTGGACAGCTTCGCGGAGATCATGTCGAGAGACAAGGGTGGAGAGCACATATGTTCTGTAGCATTGTGTGAGTCAGGAGATCGACGCCTCGATGGCGATGCCAAGGTTTCCTTGTTCGTTGCCCGTAATAGCGATTTCAAGAATCTGGACGAAACATTCTGTAACAAGCTTGAAGGGCTACTCGCCACTATTGGTGCGTCTGTTTACCGAGAGCAAAATGGTACGCCTGTCCTTCTCTGCACCTAGATCAGACTTGATGACACGTGCATCCTAGATATCTCTGCGGTCGAAGAGGAGCTTTGGGAGGAATTGTTGCATTACAACCAACCGCGCCTCAATGTTTATGTGAAAAGCTTGCACAACAATTTGGAAGCATTCAAGAATGCTGGATCCCTGGCCAGCATCCCTCCTTATAGCACTGGCTCTCAATCACTGCAGGATGACAATGCTGAACCTACCACTGGCTGTGACGATCCTAACATTGGTCCTTACTCTATGGACACTCACGACGCCTACATGAGGCTCGCCCGGGAGCATATACTCGAACTTGATAATATCTTGTGCTCCCACGACGGACCAGCCCAGTGGCGCCTTCTTGCCGAGCATACCTATTCCATCCGACACATGACGTCTCTCAAGATACTAATCAATTCCTGTCCTAATGTCTCTGCTGGGCGTAAGCTGATCCAAGACATTCAGTTCTTGGGCCGTTTTCGATCTTGCCTCCGTACGCTCGTAAAAGCAGCGCTGCGTATCCCGGGATTCGCCCAACTATCTATAATTCTCGTAGAGAACCTTCAACGTCGTTCTCTTTCGTACACATCACCTTCTTTGGCGGATGTGATGATGCAACATCTGGGTCAGGCTCTGAGTATGACCACCGTCAAGAAATTCATCAGCAAAAAATGGAACGTCATCAAGGCAACACTGGGGTTCGAGCAGGTTCAGA
The DNA here is from genome assembly GCA_024663395.1 of Pisolithus tinctorius. Taxonomy (NCBI): domain Eukaryota; kingdom Fungi; phylum Basidiomycota; class Agaricomycetes; order Boletales; family Pisolithaceae; genus Pisolithus; species Pisolithus tinctorius. Next base: position 22,092 of record JANFAH010000164.1, read on the forward strand.
GCAAGGTCTCTGGGAAGCCCCTCCCTACTCATGCCGAAGTTCAGCTCATCCTTTACATCACAAGGTGTGTGTATAGTGAAAACATGAACAGAGAAATATGCCTGTATATCGGATGCAGCAGGCTATCATGCTTCCTTTGTGCTGCTTTCATCAAGTACTTCACTCTGCATGGTGTTACATTCAGAACGCGTGGGAGTCATGGGAAGATCTACCCCCGATGGTCCATCCCGGACATGGATGGATTGCATGATGACATGGTCATCGCTCTTGATTCTGCATTGGAGGATATGCAAAACTTACTGCGCGACGAGCTCAACAAGCCTATCATATCAACCCCTCATCGCCCTGAATCACCTGCCGAAGTTACAGACGATATGGACGATGAATAGACACGCTAAAGTACTCACCTTCGTTCAGTATAATGTACGGCTTGACCTCTTTTTTTCCCACTCTTTTCTTTCTTCTCGCTCTGCTACACCGACCACAAGTACGCACGTCGCCACATGATTGTACAGAAATTCACCCATTTCGCTGGATCCGCCTCGAACGCTTTGAGCTAGGAGTACGTGCTATGATACTGAATATCACGTCCGTTTTGTCAAATTTGCCAGCTCCGCCTCCAAGCCTGCCACGAATACTTGATGCCCAATTCATCGACATGGCTAGACTCCGGTCGCTCGGCGTGAATCGACGTTCTCGGGCTCTTTGACTGTCAATCTCCAGAACTCTCTGGAGAATGCGGAGATGTGAGCGAGGAAATGTGAGGAGACTCTTCGGATATCACAGCTCGTGACTATACAGTACATGCTGTATCAAAACAACGGGACTAGAATCATGGACGTACGCACCTCATCAAGTGTGCCCGGATAGGCCAATCTCTCTGCATTGTTGACCACTCCGTAGCTGCAGACTGGTCGCCATCCGATGCATCAACATCAACAACGTCGAAGCGGTTTATCTACTAAGACCCAATGCCACTACACTGATCCAAACTGCTAAAGAGCTTACTCGCCGTCGAGTGCAAGTTCCTGGCCACTGTTGGCTGTCCCGAAACTATGGTGCAAAACACTGTGAGGATGGCACAGCATCACTTTCAGAAGGTGAACTGGGCCATCCAGGTACCGGCAGTAAGCGAGACCGCTCTTGTACATTCTAAACTTGTGGCCGAGGGGTCTGGCCTCTCCCAATATCTGCTTTTGGTGTCCCACTGGGCGGCACTTCTGAGTCTGTTTCTGCTGCAAGTCCGCAAGTGTACAAAGCGCAGTTGATGGAACTCCCTTCTTTCCCCGCAGTTGTGGTCCGATTCGATTCGAGATTTTGGGTCGCCTCGTCGGTCCCACGGTAACATCTACGAGTGTCAATCTATTGCTTACTGAATCCCCCCCCCCCCCCTTCTAATCTGGTCAACCCATCTCGTCTGACTCCCTCGAGAGAGCTCAACTAATATGGCCAAGTTTCGGTTGGACAACCCTGAACAATTCATCAGCCTAGTTAACTTGCTATCCCTGCGCAACGGTGGCCAGCTTCAACCGAGCAAGAAGGAAGAGGAGGAACATGAAGACAATGATGTTTGTGCGGACGACGAGTCGACCGTTTGGGGTGGTAAGGAAGATGAATTCAAGCAGCGCTTTTTAGACAGGTTCGCGGAGATCATGTCTAGAGACAAGGGCGGAGAACATGTCTGCTGCGTAGCGCTCCGCGAGTCTGGAGATCAACGCCTCGACGAGGACGTCAAGATTTCTTTGCTTGTTGCTCGTAATGCTAATTTCAAGAATCTGGACGAGAATTTCCGTCGCAGGCTTGAAAAGCTGCTTGCCACTATTGGTACATCTGTTTCCGGACAGCAAAATGGTAGGCTCGTTCTTCTCTGCATCCAGATCAGACTTGATGATTCATGCATCCTAGATATAGTTGCGGTCAAAAATGAGCTTTGGGAGGAATTGTTGTGTTATAACCAACCTCGCCTCGATTTTTATGCAGATAGCTTACGGGCCAATTTGAAAGCGTTCAAAGCAGCTGGATCCCTGGACAGCATTCCTCATTACAACCCTCGGCTACCACAGAATGATGATTCTGAACACAAAATTTTCTGCGACGACTCTTGCATTGGCCCGTACTCAGAGGCTACTCATGACGACTACATGAAGCTTGCACAGAAGCATATCCTCGAACTTGATGCTATTCTTTGCACTGGCAGCAGAGCCACCCAGCGGCGCCTTCTCGTTGAGCGCACCTATTCCATCCGGCATATGACATCTCTCCGGATATTTATCAACTCCTGTCCTAAGGTTTCCATTGGGCGTGGGCTTCTCTCGGACATCCTCTTCTTGGGCCGTCTGAGGTCCTGCTATTATACGCTCATGGAAGCGGCGCTCAATCTACCAGGATTTTCCGGTCTATCCATCATTTTTGTGAAGAGTCCCCCACGTCGTACCTGTCCAGCCACTTTGCCGCCTTTGACAGATGCGATCAAATTCTTGGGTCAGACCTTGAATCCGACCTCTGTTAAGAAATTCATCAGCGAAAAGTCCGGCGTTATTGGTGCGGAACGCACTTTCAAACAGCTTCAGGATAACATCTCTCGGCAACATCTCCCGACTCATGCAGAACTTCAACTTGTTGTTCACATCATAAAGACAATGAATATCAAGACCGTGGACAAGGAAATCTACCCATACATTGGATGCAGCAAGTTATCCTGCTTTCTCTGTGCAGCATTCCTTGAGTCCTTTGACCACGATGGCATTACGTTCAGGACTCGCGGGAGTCACGGCAAAATCTACACGCTGTGGTCCATCCCGGACATAGGTGGGCTTTGTGAGGACATGGTCACCGCCCTCCATTCCGCCTTGAAAAAGATGCAGAACCTCCTAGTTGACGAGATGATGAAGCCTATTACGACAACTCCTCATGTCGCCGAATCAACGGCTGCAGTTACGGATTATAATCACCGGTCGTCTTTCGTCCGTCGACGTGAACTTGGTTTCAGTATAATGGATTTAATCATGTGCGTGCTTCCGTTGCGTAGCTGATCGTGAGCGCCAACCATGTTATTTGTAGGAATTCTGACCCAGTTGAAGAAGTTGAAACCGTTGAAGCCACTGAAACCCACGATCTACCCATAGCTTCGGAGTGTCACAAAACTCCAGAGCTCTCTGGAGAATGTGCAAAGTGCGAACGCGAGACTGCGAGGAAGTGCTCTAAATGTCACGGACCGTGGCTGTGTAGTGAACGCTGCGAGAACGAGTGGGACTCCTATAGACATACTTTCAAGTGTGCCATAGGTCGACCTCTCGATACTGCCGACTACCTCGTCCGGGCTTGCTGGACAGACTGGCTCGATGACCTTGGTGAAGACACCAGGAAGATTTCGGATTCACAAAGTTTGCGTCGGCCTACGATTCAACCAAACTCTTTGGCCTGTACTCCTTTCTGGTCCGCATTTTGGAGGTCGGAAGCCGGGAATTGCACAAGTGGCAAATTGAGGGCACGCTGACTGAAAATATCATAGCAAAGCATGAAACTATGACCAACTACGCTCCTGGCGCGTACTATGCATGGTTCCGCCAGAATTTGCACATCTTCAACTCGGAAGGTGGACCCCCCGACATGTTAGCGGTTGCCAGACCATACCTCGATCCAGCGGATAGGGAGAAGAAACCCCACCAGTTGATCCCAGAAGCGAAACGCAAGTCGTTCTTGTTGTATGCTATTCTGTTGAACGGATACCACCCATATCCCACTTTGAAGTCTGATAATATGAACGGCGACCTCTATGTCGAATTTGGCTTCGTAACCTGCTGTGACCTCGAAGGCGAACAGGTGTTGTCCCAGGTGTACAGGAGACTCATCTCCCAATGCTCTTTCACGGAGTTTTGGACTGCATTTCAATCCAACAGCCTCGTCGCATTGATGGATGCAAAGGGGCTTGAACCAGAACGAAAACAAGTCCGGAATCTCGAGGCCTTCGAGTTCGGATGCGATGTGCGCCCTAGTGTATGGTACCTCAGACTCTTCGTTAACTCCCCAGATGTGGATCCTGTGCCGTCTGTTGCTGTGGACTACGGGTTTTTCAATTGCAGAACACAGTTGAAGAGAAATTCTCTCTCAAAGGGTTGTATAAAGAACTCCTTCAGTCATCATGGGTCGACCCCATGGATTTGCATGCAGCTTGTATCAAGGGACAATTGTACGAATTCGTCCATGGCCATAAACCGAACCTTGAACAGAGGTTCAAGAGGCTAATGACCAACATTTACCCGTGGTAGTAGCTGCATCTCCGATAGTCCCAGCACCAGATGTTTTTGGCCTCTGCCTCAGACAGTCTCCCCCAGATGCATGCGCCGTGAAATGGCGGGTTACGAGACCAAGGTCCTCGAGTTTCCCTTTGCTTTTGGTTCTCTTTTTCCTTTTGTTCCCGTTCATGTTCCTTTCCGGTTGAGTGTACCTCATGTAGAACTAGCCAATATTGCCTGTACTATGCATTTTTATGTCGGGTGTGTCAAACGGATGTCAAAAGAATTCTAGTGTACGGTATTGGTTAGTGAGGTTTGTCTGTGTTCACGACTTGACATCCGAAGTCGCTCAGGTACATATCTGCCCTCGGGATACCCGGTCGTATTGTCTACGAAAAGGAATGATGGGTGGTTCTCTGTACTACTTCCCATAGTTAACAAATAACAAAAAGTGCCAAGCAGGAGTGTCGGTGCCCACCTAATGCCCAAGTCCGCTTCGAGGTCTCGAACCCACGTGCAAAACTGATTTATAAATTTATAAATGCAAGTATGTGGTTGGGGCTCAACTGTCGATTCGTCAAGCACAAACACCGTATAGTCCCGGACTCACTCGAGGGGAAGAGCAAGGCATATTACTACCCAAGGAGCCCAAGGCTTCTTGCATTGACGACTTCACGCGAGGTGACAGCGACCACTATTTCCCAGAGGATGAGTGAGGACGAGGACGTGTGAATTACTTGGTTTCATCTGAACACCTATGACATCTCGTGTGGCCATAAACAACAATGGGCCCTACGCAGTAAAATCAGCGAAATAGAAGGGATGTACTGTTCCGATTTGCTAAATAGTGTAGTTGCCGTTGAGTGCAAGACTGCCAACGACGGTCAGCTATCACGAACCTACGGTGCGAGATGTCCGCACATAAGATGGCAGTTGAGCGTGGGTTGATCGTACCGCAGATTGTTATGAGTTCACGATAGAACCCCAAGGTATCGTCAGCATATGCAGAACGCAGATAGACGTATGTCATCTGATGTGACCATGACCCAGCCCTCGAAATCGGACAGCAACGTCTCCACAAAGTCGAACAGAATGCGCTTGAAAGATATAGAATTCTCCTTGACTGACATGATAGACGCTGGAACCATCGAATTCAACATAAGTTAAAGACATGCACACAGCACAAAAAAATCACAGAAACTCAGGAAAACTCGGGACACATACGTACGGAGTGTAAACCTTGCTACAGAAACCCACCACTCTTGCCCGTTCCAAACCTGTCCCCAAGGGCTCTCGCCTCTCTCAACATTTGCTTTCTTTGTTTCTCGTCCATGAGACGACCCCCGACTGACATGTCGCGTGAGTGATCCCATATGGCGGCTGGTTCCTCGTTGGCGTCGCCTTTCTTCTGCGCCTCGCGCTCCATATGCGAATTGACCAATGCGGCACCCCGAACTCTGCGCTGTAATAACATAATACCATCAGAACAATGGATAATAAAGAGATAGGGCGAAACGCCGATAGATAAACATACAGTATGCTCTTCGACACCCCTCCGAATCTCTTCATCCCTCTTTTTCTTCTTCCTCGCATCCTCAGGGTCTTCTACGGGCTCTGCATTCGCTGCCTTCCGTTTCCGACCAGAGACTTCGTCTGCGAGACGTTGTTGTCGTTCCGCGGGGGTTTCTGTCCAGAGGGAGCTGTCAACGTCGCGGCCTTGGCCAGAACTTCGCCCGAACTGGCGGGCTTTTAGTTTGGTGGGGTCGAGTGCTGTTGGGATGTTATTGATGAGATCGGAGGTTTAGTGGTGGGTGGAATACGGCAGCACGGGGACACAGCAAGACAGCGTACAGTAAGGTAGGATAGTGTACCCACAATACCCTCGACACTGACCGGCCCCGCAAATAAAAGAAAGTAAACGAACTACTCACATGTCAGCAAATCCCCACTCTTGGGTGGAACAAGCATCCACTCCTCTCTCTCCAACTTCTTAGGTTTCTTGGCCTCCTCTACATTCTTCCGTCTCCTCTCCTCCCTCTCGATAAATTCCTCTACAGCTGAATTTCCTTCGTTGGGGGCGTTGGCAGAGGTAAAATGCACTGGAGGAGGTTGGGGGCCTACTTCAGAGTCTGAGTCCCCGTCCGAATAGTCTGAATAACAAGATGGTCCAGCGCGAGTTTTTGTTTCAGAAGGACCGACGGTGGGGAACGCAGGTCCATATACTCTTCTGGCACCTGCATTCGAAGGGGCCGGAGCACTCGACGAAGACCGTGAGCCTGATGCCGACCTCTCGGTAGACACAGATGCAGTGTACGGTGCAACCGGACCCTTGGGTGGCAGAGACGGACCACTTTTAGTTCGTGCAGTTCTCAGGTCGGGTGGTAGCGCTGGCATGTAATCATCTTCGTCTGAGTCGTCGGCGGCGGTGGCAGACACAGTTGGAAGTAGATGAGATGGAATTTGGGGACCAATGGAATCTGACATGGCGGTTCTGTTGTATAATATATGACCTGTATGTTCTCTAATTACTACTTCGTAGACAACTCGGAAGGACAGGGTCACCAATCGCAACTCAACGTAAGTCTACAGCTCAGCTTGTAACGCACATCGTAAACCAAAGGAGGGGATCATTAAACGACGTCCATGCCGTCGTACTTAGCTTAAACTTATCCAGGTCCATCCCCCCAACAGTCACCGAAAGAAGTCTTCAATACCTGTCTGATGTAGGCGGGTAACCTCGTTGTGCACCTCCGTATCCCCCCTGCGAGTACCCTCCTCCTGCTCCACCTTTACCTCCCCCGCCATAATAATATTGCCCACCGCTCACGCCACCGACCAAACTCGCCGCGGTGCCACCCGTATGATAATTGCTTGTCGTGTCTTCTTCGAAATCCGCGGCAACGGGCGCCGTTAGCAGCGGATCTTTGACTTCCCAGACAGCGGCCTTGGATCCGACCGAGAACTCCAGATCCTCCCGCTACGTGGCCGACGGACGGACGAAAGTAGAATGATCGCAGAAACAGACAAGACAACGTAAGTACGAATGCTGGATGCGAGATCAGTGGCGTTTGACACGTACCGTGATACTGTCCCAATATTTGTACACCATCATAACGCTCAGGAGAACGCAGAGCGTAAAGAAGAAGAGCCCATCGAGATAGTGCTTGATGGCATTACAAATGGTGACGCTGAAAGCGAAGAGAAGGACTTGGGCGATAGTGTAGAATGCAATGCCGAAAATGATATCGCCCAGTGGCCAGCGGTCGTCCAAGGTCCGGAACACGAGGACAAGTTGGGACAGTGTGTACGTCGTGACGCAGAAGATGGGCCAAATGAGGTATACAATAAACAGAGCAGTGGTCTTGGTTGGGGAAAAACCGATAAAGGAATTGAAGGTTGCAATGGCAATGAGGAATGAGACTCCGAAGATGAAAAGGCACGATAATCGGAGGAACTGAAGAGGAGAGCGGTGTCAGAAACGTAAACGTAATTACAAAGAACCACTGGAGGAAACCAACCCATAGCGAGAGAGGGGTGCCGTCTTCTGCGAACTGGAACCCGACAAAGCCGTTTATCAGAAGACAGCAGTATGCAGCTGCAATGAGACCTGTGTAAACAGCAGCAAACCACTACGGGTTTTCCTCGGTGAGCGTGCCACGTTCAGATCCGACAATAGTATTCGACGCTTACGGGATAGCTAACGTTGGCCGTTGGTATGATTCCGGAGTCGAGAAACATCGCAAGCAGTTCGATAACCATGTACAACCAGAAGAACATGACGATTTCCTTACGACCGACTGCGGTGTACTTGGAACGGATGTGATAGATCATGATCGCAGTCATGATAATGGCGACGATGTGAACGAAGCATGTTGCTGAATAATTGCGGTCACAGAAGGTGAGGATCCAAGGGAGAGAGAGTCGGGACAGGAAGAACTTACATGGTTGGAAGATGAGCGTGGACCCGATTTGCACGTTGCGAGAATAACAATTGGGTTCGATGCCTTGACCAGATGCGCCCAACAGCGGGCAGATGACTAGCGCAGCGGTGCTACATACGCCATCGAAGGACCCAAAACTGATACCCATTTCTCAGGGGAATAGCAGCCTTAGGCAGAGCTTTTATTTGACTGCAGAATGTCAACGTCGTCGAAGGATCTTGGGTTGAGCGAGAACGTGCGTGTCAGTGGCAGAGAGCGAATGAAAAAAAGTTGGAAATGTCCCAGACAAAAAGTCCTTCGATAATAAGGTCGACGTCGTTGCCAAAGACGCTGAGCAGAAGGGGCCAGCCGCCGACTCCAATGAGTTCGATTTGGATTCCACTGCAACGACGGCCCGCGACGGGGCTGCGTGCAATTAGTTACCACGCCACACACACAACCTCACCGCCATCATCCCACACGACGTCGAGTCGTTCTCATCAAGTATGTACAGCGTAAATAAATGAGCCAGACGATGTCACTCTACATCAACTTCTAGCTTGCGACAAGTTCTACTTAAGTCCACCCATCATCACGTCAAAAATGACCCTTCCAACTTTGATATTGTACTGAGTATAGCCCTGGATCAAACAGTATTCTATGCCAGAAATTAATTATCAGGCATCAATACAGCTCCGTAGGTATATGGAACATCTATCGACAACGAAACGAAACTGATTCTCGGAGATTCACCCCATCGCCACAGCACTCGGTATTACCAAGTATCCGAGCTACGTCGAAGTTTCCCCGCACCTATGCATCGACTTTCGTCCCGAGACAGCTTCCCTTCCTAAACACGCCGTTAAGTAACATCATCGCAAGAAAAGAAAGGAAAAAAAATTGACTGTCACGCTTTGCCACGTTGGCACGAAGCAGACCTCACAGCCACACATGAGACCTCCGGGTAAGGCACGTCGAGGTCGTGCCTAAACTTGCGAGCAGTCCGAGACCCCGAATAACCCCATATTGGGATTCTCACATACAGATGCGGAGGAAGGGGGAGATGGATCCGCGGACCTTGGACGCCCGAAACCCCCCGTTTCAATTCTCTCTCGTACAGCGGTGATGCTGACCGGGGTCAAGTACTCCACCTCAAGAAGTTACAGAACCGCCACCGTCACCATCGGCAGTACTCGTGACGCACCATCATCCGACGGGTACGTCCAAGGATCTTAGTGAAATTAAATATCCGTATGTATGGGGTTTTTCCCTGGAACCGGAGCGAAACATGACATCGTGGCTTCCATGACAGATGGGCGCGGCGACTTACCTCTTTCCTTGCCTTGGGCTTACCTGCTGATTCCAACAGGCCGTGAGATCTGTATAGCCTGCACATACGCAAAGCGGCATCCCATGGGTCCGCCATCGACCGAACTTATCCACTCCAAAATCAACTCGGAACCAAAGGAGAAGAACAAGAATAAGAATGAAAGACCAGACGCAACTATATTCGGCTGGCGTAAATGTGGAGCCGCCTCACCTCGAACTTTCCCAACTCAACGTTGCACGCAAGTCCGAATCCCAGACTATCCATCGAAAACCGTATCGATCGATGGAATGACTTCATCGCATACGTATATATGGCGTATTAGCTCATCGATTTTAATCAGGGACTTGCAAGTACGAATGGCACAAACATCACCTATATGGAACGTGCGACTCCTTGTATGGCCTGAAACGTTGGTACACAGGCGCGATCCAAGTGGCTCCTGCGGATCCTCAATCTGTTGGTATGACTCAGGGATGTCTCATTCGAGCTATCGACCCGTTCTTTGGCGCATCGCTTTTGTCGTGGTTCCCGATGGCGATATGAAAGACCCATCGATATCGATCCTCTTGAAACGTTTTCTGTTGGCCACCATCGATGTATACAAGCCACATTCCAAATACGATCAGACGTGGAATCATACCTGGTCTTCCGATGCAAATTTGGACGATCCAAATATTCACCTTCGTTCATGTTCGACCAAGGATCACTGGCACCTGACAACGATGCAGGGATTTGCAATTGTATTGCGGCGGTGAGGCATTGAAGACCAAAACCCAGCTCCAGCACACAGGCACTGCGCTGGCTCCGAGTCAAACGAGCAGAACCACGCGCCAGGGGCAAATTAGCATGAAAGCCCAGACTCGGGATTAGTACATATCTGTAGAATACTATCCCCATATTAACCCTCACCATCTCAGCAGGAACTCAGCCACGGCTGCCGGATATAGCGTCGGTAGTGGCAGTTCTCTTATTCGTCGACTTTCCCGATTGAATGGGTGGTTGCGGAAAGCCCACCCATGACCCATGGCATGATCCGAGGGCATCCAGCCATATACCCGACAGCGTGGCGTCCGTTATCCGATCCACTACAACGCCAGCATCGAGACCTGCATGGTAGCAGTAGGTTCTGGGGTGGTACTTATCTTCAAATGCCACAGGAAACGTCAAAGAAACAACTGGGAGCGGTACTTGTATACATACTAGTAGTCACAGATCACTTTGACTGCTTGGCATCGGCACCAAAGACCGCTGACTCGGATAGTACTTGTCGTATGTAACCTGGCCTCGACCCCATCATGTCGGAGGATGTTGAATCTGTCCAAGTGCGTCCGATGATCAGCGGTGCATTGTAATACCACGAATCAGTGCTTGACCACCCTTGGGCCTTGTCCTCAATTAGATCCAGCTGATATCGGAGTGTCCATAATGGCAAGGTCAGCGGAGATGTGTGGATTTGGAAACCGTATACATACGTAGTACTGAATTGGATTGAATGGAAACACGCATTTAGTTTCAAGACGGAACAGAACTTGATTGTCTTCCGCTGGGCCTCACTGAGAGATCGATTGTATCGCTGCAGCGGTTTCACCACAATTGACACTTTGCAGCGGAACAGTTCCGCGCTAATTGTATACGGGTGACTTCCAGCTGAGGATCACTCACAAGGCTAACGAAATTCCGACGGTCCACATGACCCGCCCCTATTTTTTTTCTTTCCAGCCAGCCAGACAATACAACATGATCATTAATGCTGTAGCTCACATGCGCTACACGGGGCGAAACTTGGCGAAACGTAAGAAGGGTCGTACATACTCTCTGTCGCACTCTGCTGGATTGATCAATACAACACGTGATATGCAATGAGTGCCCGGCTCGCCGGCAGCACATGTGGATGAAATGGTTATAGCATCATGTCCGAGTGCAACACCCACAGGGAGTCTGTCACCTTAGACTGCCACCCCCGTTCTCATCACGCATAGCATATATATATATTGTTTCGTGTTCAGACTGACAGATCTGCATTGCAACTGTCTGCAAGCGCCAGCCGGGTTCCGCGGTGTGTTATGACCAGGAGTTTTTTTTTATCTAAAAAAAAAAAAAAAAGAAAGACAGGACCCCCATTTTGCCACGTGGCGTGACATTGGCAGTCACCGCAAAGACAGAACGACAGGGATCACAGACTGCTACCGCTTGCGAGTGTGAACCCGCGAAGATACCTATATCCAAGCCAGTGATTCCCCTTGCCAGGGCGATATATATTGATGATGTGGCGGCAATGCAAGATGGACCCACGATCTGGCAGAAGTTACTACGACGGGTAGGCTACTACCTAGGGGCGACGGCAATCACTTTTTGCGCAGTGAGCGCATCAGCGCAGCTATGGTTAGTTGTGGAAATTTTTACTCGCGCCATGGCACTATCCTTCGGACGGTTGCTACGTTGCATAGTTCTGCGTGATTGCAATGGTGAGTACTGGCCAATTGATCTGTACATATCCATATCTGATAAGTAATAAGTAACCACATCATATTATCACTGTCAGGCACCCCAGAAGTTTTTCGAGATTACTACGCTCCTCTCCCTCTTGGCTGACGTGGAAAGGGTATCCGGGCGGTGATGTCTTGCTTGTATGTATGTACTTCTCACGACCGCAGAGCTTACGCCTGACGTCTTCATGTGCGCGGTGTCACAGCGCATGTCACTGTCCAAACTGCGCCGTATTAGGGGCTGATGTGACGGTCCACTAAGGGACGCCCGCGAGAAACGTCATCATTCCATACTATCACGTCGGTCCGTTCTTTGGGACATCTCTAAGCAGAAAACACGTTCACCAAGTTTGTTCTTCCCTTTTGTTTTTCCTTCTCTCTCCGTTCTCAACCCTTAGGAGCGGTTCTCGGATATAAGATCTTCACCTAACTGAAGCCCCGTGACGGTCCGCCATGAGCCGATTGCGCCCGGGTTATTCCAAGGACTTTGTGCGGTTGGGGTTTCTACTATGCTGGGTAAGTAACACCGGAACATGAAGAAGAGGGTACTAGTACTGTGTACCTGCTGGTTCCGGATCGCATCACCTCCGGACCACACTTGCCACTATTCGCGAAATATGCACCACCCCAAATTTGCTGTACGTGGGCCATACTGCTTACCACGTCATACAACGCCGTTCTCCTACTAGTTCCTGAGTCCGCCTAGTAACTAAATACACAAAGAAGAAAGTAACGGAACGTTGACGCAGAACGTTCTACAAGAGCCCCCGCATCAACTTATCACACTCTTTTGGAAAACTGACACCGCCAAACACATCCAACTCCTCAGGTTCAGAATTAAGATGCGCATCGCCGCTCTCACCCTCGCCTCCGGTCTCACCTCACCCTGTGTTACTCAAAGATCGCCGCTGTCCACGTCAATAAGTATATCGGGGTCCCCCAGTTACGTTTCGTCACACGCAGACTCGGGGGGACCCTTTATTATATTATTTTCCAAAGCGAATTTGGGAGAAGAAGGAAAGAAAGAAATACCTCACGGAATTTTTATCGGCAGGTATTCACCGCTTCCGAATCGGTGGCTGTGATGTCCAGGTACGGCTCTCCCAAGTGTGAATTACGTAAGCAATAGATTGGCGACACGCGGGTTTTCAAAACTTGTCATGAAATGATCTGGCAGCAATGTTGACACTCTTTGTTCCCCTCCCACGAATGCTTTACAGTTAGAACGTTGACTTGACAGTATTTGTACTTATGGAAGGTAAGTATGGAAGAGCGACGGGCCGGAGAGGGGAGGGGAGGAGAGGGGACCGCTTAACACAACTTTTCTGTGGCGCGCGAAAAGGAAAGTTATGATCGACGGCCTGACGTTGATTCGGAATCCTCTTTTTTTTTTTTCTCTTTCTATCCCTTTGCCGATCCAGACTTGGCTGAGAGAGGCAAACAGAAAGGGATTGCAAAGAGTACCACAAAGTGCGTTCGCACGCTAGGCTGCGAATGCCCTCTGTAGTACGAAACCGTTTCATTGCTCACTACTGCGGCCTGCCACGAAATTCTGAGAGAAAAAAAAAAAGAATTCGAATTCCCAACCCTTTTTTAACCTAGACGCTGTTGGGGGGGAGAGTCGGATCTGCCGCAATCAAGGAAAAATTTCTGCTACGCTGGTCGGTAGGTCTCCCGACTGACGTGTGTGCGTGCGTCGCGCTGCGTTCCGTCGTCCCTGGTTTGCGGCACTATGAGTTGTCAGTTACATTCCGGGGGCGTTGTCTACGTATCGTACCGTATCGTTCCTAGCTCTCCCGATATACACCCTTAGATGCGACCTCGGCAACAAACAGAAAAATAGAGAGAGCTTACCATGAACCGTATTAGCGCTGTGTCGCGGACAAGAGATTTACCAGACACGTGCCGTATGTCCATACTCTCCTTTCGTCCGATGGGCCTTACGCCGACACTCGGTTCAATCGTACATATACTACCTCGTATATATCCGGGTCTGGGCCGGTGAAAACACTCAATATTGCGTCCGAACGACCTGAGGATCATATCAATGACTCATCCCTGCAGAAGAAGCACTGGGCATGTCATGAGGGACTCAGTCTGTTCCCAACTCTGCCGCTATTATGGCGTACTTATCCATATTCGTGCTAACGTTTGCGCGCCTCCATTTGGGAAAAGCCGCGAAATATTGGCTCAGATCACGTCGGGAAAGAAGCTACTAGTAGCGAGAGTCAGACTAGTCTGTGGCAGTTCAGTAGTATTTAGTATGCAAACTTTTATCACTGAGGTCACCATCACTTATTCACTCACTAATTGTACTCATAGTTGAGACAGCTTGACAGTCGGGCAATAGGGAGTTTAGGCTAACCCGCAAATCTCCGGCTAATGATGATGCTCTTATTTTTTTTTTTACATTCTTCCTGTATGTACACCTTACCGAAGCTGGAACGCTACTACATACTTGGCCAGACCTGCATATTACCCGACACTGACCATGTACATACATGCATACCCCGCGGCCATACGTACGTACATACCACGATCCCACCATGTCTAAGTACATACTAGAACGTACCCACCTCGAAACTTAGATAGCCTAGTGGGGCTATTATGGCTAAAACTCGCTCGTGTAAGTGAATCACAACTCGATTCGGATATGCACACATATGCTCGTCAACGTGGTATGCTGCTACATTCGAGTAAGCATGTGAAACCTCTAGTCGACGGCCGGCCCACGTTGCTAGTGCGTTCTTTAGAGTACACATGTATGCATTAGATACTTATGGGACGCACTAAGACGATATTCCCTTGTGGCGCCAACGGAACCCATGATCGCGGCGGACTGCCTACAAGGTGGCTAGAACCGACAATGACCCATTGCCAATCGCATGGTTTACAATACCCCATATGTACATCGCATCGTGTTATAGTCCATACCACCCACCTGTTGCAGCCACATACACACTGATCGCGAGTGCACATATCTCCATAAAAACACCCGACAAGCACGGTACTTACCACCTATGCCTATAGCCCACCGTGCGGGTCGGCGGTCCGCACTGCGAACGAGACGAAGCGCCAAAAACGCGCAGGCATATGTATGTACCGATCCATAATGATGGGTCGAGAGCAAGCGCGGCGTCTGAGTAATAGAAACGATCGGAATGTACTTGCTTTGTTCCGTGGAGTGTGACAGATGTTCCAACGCAGGTGCGTGCAGCATTACCGGCTGGGGAAACTATGCAACGCCGATGGGCGCCATGAGAAAGGATCGCACGGACCAAACGGCCGGAGGCAAAGAAGAGGCACGTCAATGTAAGTAGTTAAAACCATACCCAAGCAGATTTGAAACCTTGTAGCGGTCTAACTTACTGGACAGCGTGAGGAAATCGATCAGGAGGGTGTCGACCCTGCCCTGACTGCTCGCTTCAGAGGTTGGGGGCGGATTAAGTCACCAATTTGATGCGTTCGGACAATGATAAGCTGCCCGTGTACTTAGTAACGAGATCAGTGACGTACTCCATTCTGTGTAACCACTAGCCCTGCGCAGCTAGCTGTGGGCACGGATCAGCGTTATCGGCGTACTTTGCGATCCAGTTTTGGCGTACAGGTGAAGCCCGCTTTTTCGCCACTTGGGAAGTGGATAGTACGGGTATGGAGGGTTCGAGGGTCACGGCATCAGAGAGGTGCGTGGTCCCCTTCTGTATGGATGCGTGTGTTGCCTGAACGCTATTTCGTGTGAGGTGATAATTACCCAGCGGGTAGGGGGTGGTCAGGGTAATGTGGGGTTGGGGGATGGCTATACGTAAGTTTCATCTATCCACACATACAGTTTCTGTATGGGCTGAATCGTGTGTATTACCTTCTGGAAGCGATGGGTATTATGGACACCGGTCTCTGCACCCGTTCTCGGTTCAGCCAAACTCGGCAAGAGCTAGCTGTGGAACAAGATGGATGGCAATACGCACACTCACAATGACACACGTGATATGAAAGGGGCCATGGGAACGGCACAGAGGCGTAGAAACCTGGAAAGGTTGGGAGGAGCTGAGTTTTTGGCCGGTCAGTGGGTGGCAGCAAGGCGATACATTCCGGTGTACGTGATGCATATGGACACGTGAGGGACAGGTAATAGACTGGAGTGCGATGCCATATACATATGCGCTGATACGGTAGTGGCTCAAAAAGGGATGTTGAGAAAGATGGTTTCGAGTTTAGCGCGGTCGCACGGAAGGTACAGGAAAGAGTCAAAGATACCAGAACAGACGGGAGTGTCCGATTGTGGGTTGCAGTACTGCGTGGACGAGAACGTTTAGGTTTCGTGATCGAATAAAGAAAGGGATCACCGGAAAGGAACATTGCCGCGATACGATGCGGATGGACAAGAAAGTTGCTGTCGTGTCCAGTCTGATAATGAATCGGACAGGTGCCTAGCCTGCCAATATGTACTTTATTTAATTCATGTGGCGAAGTATTATTTTCCAGAAGGTTCACTGTCGAGTATTAAGCGTTTCCTTGGAAGAAGGGGCGACGCAGTGGGCCCCCCTAACGTTCGCAAGTGACTACCTATAACAGGGGTGAGGATGAGTAATGATAGAAAATGATAACGGTAAGTGTGATGCAGGATGCTGGACTGAAGCACAAAGGCGGCGACCAGAAACAATTGGACGGCGCGGTCAGCCGAGTAGTTTCGGGAGGGCCTGGGATTGATGGGGGAATGATTACCATCATATCATGTCATGGACAGTTTGAGCGGAGTGGTGGCAGGAGACCCACACACACAAACGGGACACCCGAATGAATTAGAACAAAGGCGGTGAGCTACCGCACGGGCGGGCCTAAAGCAGTAAAGAAGGCATTGGAGGGCAGACAAAAATATTATTGCCGGAATCAATCAGGATCGTGTGGTACAACTGTAGTAGAGCCGCGCCCCTCCTAATAGACTTCAAGAGGGTGTCAAAGGCCAAAGGCAGTTGCTAGTACAGTAAAGGATTGCCGGAGGTGCCGGAGAATGGGTGGCGGTATGTAGCGAGAATGCAGGCTCGAAATCGCAGGTTTACGCGCCGAGGGGGTGCAGGCTAGACCGTCACGTCGGGGTTTACGTCGTTGCGCAGTCAAATAGGATAGGATATGGTTTATACGGAGGAGGACCGTGGTGGCCGGAACGCAGAGGGAATGCCGCCGCGGGGGGGGACAGAGAGCGAGATATTATTATGGTTTCATCAGTAAATTATTATCATGCACAATGATCAAAAGGGCGTGCAGTGGGACGAGGTGGCGGCTCGGTGGAAGTTGGCCGGGTGATAATAAATAAATAAATAAAAATAAATAATAAGGCTAAATTTCATTATACTATGGGTGTTGTGGCCGGGTTTTGCGGAGGTGATATGAGTGAAACAGGAGGTCACGTGGAGAGGGATAAGGGCAAGGCTATGGGGAATCCCTGGAAAGTCCCCGTGGCAGAGCGTGGGAGAGTGTTTCCCAGACGGGAGGGTGGGTGAGATCTGCGCAGGAGCAGCTACGCCTACGAAGCGGGACTCGGAGAGAGTTCGGAGGCGCCGTGGCATGCATGGCAGGTTGCAAAATTCTTCGAGTCCCTCTGCAAAAACACACACACCTCCTTATTATTTTATGATTTTCCTAAGCGGGCCCCTGGTTTTATAAAACAACCATGGCCATGGCCTGTCCCATCCACACTCATCCTGATGGCCACCTCGACTCTCCTACCGCTTGATGTCTGGCGAAGGTCCTCCCATGGCCTCATCACCCCGCCCATGTCCACCGCCTTCGTCTCGCTGCCCCCCATAACTCACTTCGACCGCCGACCCACCCAGCAGTGTCTACCACCAGTCACGCCCCCGTGGACAAAGCAGCGGTATGACGACGAGGTTGATGTCTTTGAGCCACCGTTCCAACACAAGCCATTCATACCAGATGACGCCCCTCACCTCATCGACTGGTTCGACTCAACTCTCAAACGTCCAGCCAGCTTCATCGCTGAGAAGACATGCGAGATGGTCTGCTATCTCTGGTTCTCCTCCCCCTCTCCGTCTTCCCACTTCTCCTCGTCACAGCAAATACCGAGTCCCCCTTACTCTCCAGAGATACCCGCCACCACATCGCCACTGCAGCTCGCTCCATCCGCGGCCTTTGTCCAGTTCATGCACAAACTACTCGAAACGACACAAGTCAGCCAGTCTGTCATCGTCCTCTCGCTGCATTATATATGGCGTCTCAAGGAACGCAACCGTTTCACTAACGGACTACCAGGGAGCGAGTTCCGGATAGCAGTCGCAGCATTGATGATGGCGAACAAATTCCTGGACGAGTGAGTGCCATTCGACGCGTCTATCCATACTGAACGCGTCACAGCAACACCTACACGAACAAGACCTGGTCGGAGGTCTCCGGTATCGATCTCAGCGAGATCCACAAAATGGAGAGAGAGTTCTTGACTGCAGTCGACTTCTCATTACATGTATCTGGCAAACAATATGCGTCGTGGCTCAACCTACTGAAAGGCTTGGTGCTTGCAAAGGAGACGGAGAGCAGAAAGTGGCGTGGAATACGCGCCCGCTACTCACGACACGGTCGTCAGTCGCAACCGATGTCGTCTGTACCCGTCGCCCGCACTTACCGACTGAGATGCCAGTCTTCGTCTCACCGTGCACGCTCGACTTCTCCACTGCAAACTCACCAATCCGCCTGCATCCGCGTATCACGTGACTCCACCCCAACACGCGCCTTCGCCCAGCTCGGGCACAAAGCGTTCCGCAGCCGATGCCTTCTCGCCGACCTCCACGTCATTCAAGGAGTTGCCACCCCTCAAGCGTCCCACAGGCATGACCTTGCAAATCCCCGACACCAACTATGCCAATTGCCAAAGTTCTGGCTCTTCGCCACTCGATTCTCTCTACTCATTTGCTAAAATGACCCTGTCCTCTTCGCCGCATGCACAGAGATCTGCGCAGTCGCAACAGAGATCCAATGTGATCGAAGGCCATCCACAAACCCTCGTCGCCGCTTATCGTGTGGACCGTCCTGTCAATGTGCCCGAGGTATGATTCATTCCCAGCATGTAGTACGTACCGCGATCTCATTAATTCCGCAGAGTTTGTATTATTACTCCCTCGCTGGCTCGTCCATCAACGGTGACTCAGAGCAGCCCAAGGGGAACCGCAAGGCTCGATTGCGGTGTTTCCAGCCTGCCCCGCAACCCCCGCCATCATACACCGTCCAGCCACCTCCATACGTTCCTATGGACGTCCAGTCGGCGTCCGTGAGTCCACACGACTCTCATGTGACCCTGGGTGTCCGACAGCCCTCGTTGCCACACTTGCACGATGCGATCTGGGCCAGAAAGCTGTCTTCCACATGTGGGACCGCACGTTCAGTTTCTGCGCATACATACACGAAGCTGTCTCCTGTGGACAGGGACCAGTCACTGCAGCTTCCGCCGTTGAGGGGGGACGGATCTTGTGTCATCCCCTCTGCGCCATTTGCAAATGCTGGTCCTCCCGGAGTACAGTTCTACACAACTGCGTCCACTCCCGCTTGCCAGCACCACATCCGTATCACCATCAAGCGTCTCACCACCGGGGCTCGCCGGTATATCCTTCGCCACAGACCTGGGCGTATGCCAGATGACTTTTTCGTCTGCTTTTGTCGTCTACTTCGTTTGTTTGGCATTCAGCAAATATTTTATTACTTTCATTCTTTATACGTGGCATTTTCTGATTGGCATCCGCATAACATTTCTCACTTGAGGACATGGCACAACTGTTTTATTGTACTACAGTATTGAACAGGTATCTCTTTTTTTTCTCTTTCTTTTCTCCCGGTCTATCTTTGTGCAACTCGGTCAGCAATTTCGTCACGCCCCCTCATCCATATACATCATTATCCTCCTAACCGCATTAGTTCGTATTTGGCCGCCTTTCTCTTTCCTGCGAACAGTTGGGACCGCAGCACTCCACGCTCCATCGATACTACCATATTCCTCGGTTACCAGAACGACTCTAAAGTAAGCTAGTAATGATGTACAGCTGCATAACGGAATGAATAAAAACAACGCCGCACATCCGAATCTGCATCTTAGTTGGACAATGACGTTTTGGTGGTTCTGATCAGACTGTTATCGCCAGCGCTGTGAGCCGTGTGAGCCCCTTAGTGGGGTCAGGGTGGCTGGACGGGAGAAACAGCCGCAGAGCTTCTGATAATATAGATTCTCGGTACACACAGGAAACCATAATCATGTGCATGTGCATGTGTACACACACACATCGACACATCGTGATTAGGCGATGTGGGCGACAGTGCGTGATCAGAATGTGATCGTGGGTTTTGGAGTCACGCATTATTACGATTATACTGTGACGGGTAAGTTTCAGAACTCTAAAAAAGAAAATAACCGGGACATACTTGACACGCCTCATATGATAAGGAAGAGAGAAGGGGTTTCAAAGGGCTAATTACGAGGATCGCGCTTCGATTAGTGTCGTGTAAGTACAGCTTGTGAACGAGGGGTGACCCGTTGCAACATTTTGACACATACATATGATCAGTGACAGGACACAAGACATATATACACACGCACAATCGTAAAAGAAAGAAGAGACATGTGATACCGTTTGGCATATTTGCAGTGAAGGCTGACTACGGTGGGGAGACACGATGATCAAGGGTCGTCAGACTGTCCTGTACGACTTCCTTTCTTCTTCTGCTCAGCTTTGAATCAGGATCCGACGGATCCTCCTCTCTCAGGTCCCAGGGCCCCTGAAGCTGTTCGTGTCAATTTCTGTAGATATGATGATCGTGGCAAGCTCATTCATACTTAGGAGGTACTGGAGGACGCCGTGATCACTCAGCAGCCCTACCTACCAGTCAGCACTGGTCAGCAAAAGCTCACCGTGATCAATATCATCATCATCGTATCATAGTAATCATAATCATCATCCGTTCAGGCGGCCACTGTAGCTCCGAGCGCGGGACGTGTAGTGCAGGATCGACATATATGATTGAGACAGGAGCTGTTGATATGGTATGACGTGAAATTCTGTGCTGGCTGGCTGACTGCAAAAAAGAAACAGCCGCTGCGCCATCACCTTTTTTTGTTTTTTATTTATTTCAAAGGGCTTTTTTGATCTCTCCTGTTAAACTTTTCAATTTCGGGTTTTGATTCGGAATGACACGACTACGATTGACGACTGACGACTCGACTGACAACGACGACGACAAACGGACGGCGTAATTCGGACTGAGAGGGTTATATCGATCCAGGCAGGTTCTTTTTTTTATTTAGCAATTCGAATCGGGTGTTTTCAGCCAAGCTGGCCTCGACGATGACGACGAGTGAGTTTACGACGTTGGCTGTCACTTGCGGGTACGAGCACGTGGCACCCAGGACTGGCTAGGCTCGAGCGCAGCGTTCAGACGACGCTGTTCTGCATACCATGCAAGGCAAGTACAGCACTACATAAAAGGGGTACCTTATTCGCGACCAGTATAACAGCTTCCCTTGCTGCGACACTAGCTCGAGTAAGGTAATAATACCCTGTTCAATCCGACGGTGAGGTATCATTTTTGAGTGTGTGTTCAGATTCGAATTTTTCGACTTTGTGTACATACGTTGCATACGTTTCAAAAATTGATTTTATAGAGTTCCTGTCTGGCAGGAGGTTGCGCCTGGCGACCTTGGGGGCCTTTGGACAGCGATCGCTGGCGACGTTTGTGTTGTTGCATGGGTACATTCTTGTCCCGAACACTTCTCGGGACTTGCTGTCCGACACACGGGAGATTACATAAGCAGAATTTGTGGTGAGGCCCGATATTTTTACTTATTATTTATTTAATTTATTTCCCAAAGTGATTTTCCCGAACAAGTGGAAATGAAAAATAACAATACAAATATGGAAGTTAAAGGGGGCACAAACAAATTGCTGTGGAGACTATAGCATGACAAGTGTAGCACTAGTGCCCGCTATAGCTTACGGTTTATGTATGGACGTATGTACCAATGTATGGAACCTTAGTTCAACTTTTTTCGGATCACAAGGACCAGTTTCCTAGTTTCCGGAACGACAGATTGTTCATTATCGACTTGGCAGCAGAAGCCAGTCCAATAGCGATGAGCACTTAGACATAAACGATACGCCATTGGGATGCATCATCATATCATCATATCAGCTAGAACGGACGGGATGGATAATTGATGAGTCCGTTCGTTTTGCTAAAGGATCTCACCAGGTTGGCATGTGCGGGCCGCACACTATCCTCCCGGTTCATAGGTTAGTGTTCCCGAATGGAGCCGAACTATGATCATAAGTGTGGGCGGGCCCCTCGGAGTTGAGTAGCGACTAAGTAGGAGAAAAGAAAGGGGGGAAAAAAGGTGTGGTGTTAGAGGTAATACGCTCCTTTCGGACCTCGGTGTTTTTTTCTTTCTTTGTAGACTTCGCGCATGGCGAGCACGAGGAAGCTGAAGTAAACCGGAAAAAGTAGAACAGGGGTGAACCCTGATATAATATATAAGTAAATATGTCCGACTTCAGATCAAGGAGAGTAGCGCTCGCGTGAAATAGGAAACGTCGCACGGTTACTGTTTCATACAAAGCGAGCCCATATGGCCCGACATGCAAATTGAGCACATAGGAGGTGAGATGATATTGATAGGGATGCATACCTTGCATCCATTATGCGACCGCGCGACCGATCTTCAAACATCGGGTCTTTCCGGGGAGCCTCGTACAGCATCGATTGATCCAATCTATGTGAATAATAGCCCAGGGACCCAGGCTGGGAAGCCCGAGGCGTGCCGAATTGGGTCATGAGTTAAGCGCTTGTTACTCTCCATGCCACGGGCCAACGGGCAGTGACTGGGTTGCTCTCTTCTATCGACGGGGTTCCTTCCGGCAACTGCAGTGTATGCAGGGACCAGGTGGCTGTACCACTCCGTCGTGATGGCGGAGTGATAGATTGGGGCGTTGAGGAGAGAGCCATATGGAAGATCTCCTCTGGCGTGACAGCATATCGTTTCTGCGTCAGTACCGTATCCCATGGAGGTGACACTGACATGTATGTAGCAGTACTCCGTGTGTATGACCTTGGCAGGCAGGGACGGAGGGCATGAATGATAGTGGCTTGTGGCAGGGTCCGTGTACGGTATTCCGGTGCGGGCAACTCGTTACAGCTCGTTACCCATCTGGCCAAGTGACAATAGTTGGACAGGGAGCACCTTGATCATTGCACGTTGCCAATATGGAGATACTCCTTACACAGAATTGAGAGCACAATGGGGGATAGTATGCGCACAGCCGCACTGCTGAACTGGGATTGTAGTGATAGTGTGATACGTATAGTCCCTGCAAGTTAGGCAATTGTTCCTCGTACCACAAAGGCGATCAATTGAGTTTGGGATCATGTTGCAGATGAAACATACGATGTCGGCACTAATAATCAAAAGAATTCTGCTGTGTGTTCGAGATCGTTCATGTTCTCTGTGGAGTTCTTGCGTTTCGCTCGTTCGGGTCGCACAAGGTGGATATTTTTCGGAGTCGGACATACCGGACAGACCGACGGAACTGCCTGCTGTAGCAGCTAGTCCTTGCTTGGTACCGTTTTTTTTTCGGGCGAAGGAGGCACCAGACCGGCGTTATCAGCGGGCTTCTTCATGGATCATACATACCTGCGATGGGTAGGGTAGTATCAGGGTAGTGGCAACGACAACGACAACGGTAACGGTGTGTAGTGGCGGCTGTGACGGAGCGGGGGAAAGGTGGCTGCGAACAATTGACAGCACAGCACATCTGCTGCATCCAAATCCAAATGCAAAGGAACAGGAACAAAAGGGAAGTAAATGGTGGCCAGTGGTGCTAGGCGCGGGAAGAGAAAGGAAAAGTCCAATGAAAGCTTCTAAGGAACGTTCTCTCTCTGACGATGAAACGATGCTATTGAATCATGCCTTAACCAGTCTGATAGTCCACGTCG
>JANFAH010000165.1:0-45039 GCA_024663395.1 Pisolithus tinctorius
CTAACTCTCCCTACCATTGCACAATATGTCTTTGTGCAACAGCCAATCAGAGTATCTAACTGGATGCATCCCCATGGGAACCCACACAATGGACAAACTTGAGTCATCTATCAAGGACAATTCAATTTCCCTCTGCTGAACCAGATCAGTGTAGCTGATCACAGTGGGACCTGATTTATCAGTAAGAGATACCAATGTGGCTGTACAAAATTTGGGAGAGTTACAGAATTCTGGAGGACCAGGAAATTCATGCCATACAGTCTTACCACCTGTACATATAGTGTCTCAATTAAGTAATGCACAGCATTAATAATCCAACAAGTGTTCATCTCACTTGATGACAACTGAAGCAAAGACATTGATTGATAGCTCATTAGATAGCAATAATTGCAGGGATAATGACAGTATGCAAAAGATAGTAGGAAAAAAGGAGTGTCAATGTGCATGAGATGATTATGAAAAAAGGTACTGTGCAAAACATATTTGGATGTGGTATGTGCTCAAAAAAAGTCAAAGTCACCAGTCCAATATGCATGGTACTAACAAGAAAATTCTAATACCTAGTGTGGCCACCTTTAGCTGTGAGAAGAGCCTAAACATGCTCCAGCATGCTGTCATAGAGTGAAGTAATGTAGCTTTCTTTGATGCTCTCCCACTCCTCAACTATGGCATTCCATAAGCCTGCAACATTTGATGGCAGGGTGGTCTGAGTGCACACACAACATTCCAAATAGTGCCAAATGTATTCAATAATATTCATATTGGGGCTCTGTGGAGGCCAGTCAAGTGTGTTGAGCTTCTTGCTGCTGAACCACTGGGTGGTGAGCTTTGAAGTATGCTTCAGATTGTTGTCTTGTTGAAAATAAACATTTTTCTTCTTCATTCCAAGGTCACTGAGGGTTCCCAAAAACTTGTCCTGCAGGATTTTGACATAGAGTTTTGCATCCATATGACCTTCAATGTGGCCCAGTGGCTGTGACGCACCCCCACACCATGATGCTGTGTCCACTGTGTTTCACTGCCTTCCTGGTGTAGCATGCATCAAAATTGTCCCCATGCTTCCTCCAACACCATTCACAGCCATCTGACCCAAAATGATTGAATTTAGATTCATCCAAGAAGACAACAGTCTTCCAATTTTCTGCTGTCCAGTCAGCATGGGCCTTTGCCCACTTAAATCACCTTTTCTTATGAGCATCAGTCAAAAGAGGCTTCAGGCAATGTACATAGGCCTTTAGGCCACATGCACATAGCCTTTGTCAGATTGTTTTGGCATTAAATTCTGGGAAAAAACTACCTTTGAAGGTCAGCAACACCATGTGCCTTCTCCTGGGCAAGAAGTCAGGCTGCATGACAAGTGTCATTCAAAGTGAATAGATGTGGGTGACCTGATTTGGGCTTGATAGCATAGTAATCTTCAGATTTAGCATAAGAACTAAAGATGTGTTGTGAGTCAAAGTGTGGTTCAGTGGTGAAAACCAACCAAATCCAACACAAAAGACAATGAAACTGAGTGGTGGTGTGCCTATGCAGTACCTAGATGATGGAATGTTTTATTTGGGAGGGTTTTTGCAAGCTACAACACTCAAAGACAAGTGCTGAGGGTTGGGGGTGCTCCTGATGAAGAAGGAGCAGGAATGCAAGAGGATGCAGTGGGGTAGACTGCTGTCAGCCTACAGAAGGATGAATGACAACTCAATTCAATGTTCTGAGCTGTACTGAGCTCAGGGAGGACTTGGAGCAAAGCTTGATTGATGATAGGCAATAATAGATGAAGTAGATGATAGCTAGACCCTTAATAACATCTCAACTATCAAAGCTGATGAATGATTTACTGAGAGATGATAAAAATGCGAGCAAGAGGGGCTCTCTGATGTCTTCTTCCTTATTCAGCTATCTAAGTACAGTGATTTATATACAGTGCAGGGACATTGCCTATGGAAAACAAGGTGCACATGCTTGATAAGTGATTGGTAACTGATAAATAAGGAATGTAAGCAGTGGGTAATTGTCTTAGAATGCATTGGTGAGCATTGGTAAGGATAAGTAAGCCAAAAAGCAAAGAATCAGTAAGCACAGTCAAAAGATTGGTAAGTATTGGCAATAGGTGAGTCAAGGACAGTCAGAATGTCAGAGTATGAGTCAAGTAATGTCAGAAACTGAGTAAGTGCACTGGAATCACATTAGGGGGAGGCTGTGCATGTCACATCTTGAAGAGATTGCTTCTAGGCCAAGGTGGGATGACAGAGAGGCAGTACTGATCTGATGCTGATATAGTACATCCACAAGGGGACAGTGTGAGTCAGGTGTCAGAAAGGGGTCAAGCTTTGGGGGTCTGTGGGGTGACAGGAGCATAGGGGATCACAACTTCCCCCCCCTCCAACTGTCCTCTCAGTGAAGCAAATAAAAACTTCATGAATGAGGCTCTGTTGGAAGAGAGGAAGAAGGGGGAGTGCCTTCTGCTGTATCTTGCAACAAGGAGGCAAGATGTACATCACACTCATCATGGATGCAATCAGGGAGAGTGGAGAACAGTAGATTATACTGTAGCTGTTGCAATTTTGGATGGATGATGGATGAGATTGGTATGAAGACACTGCAGGGAGCAGGGAGGAAGGATCCATATGCTTCTTGGACTGGAGAGACTGAAATGACCACATAAGACCTTTCTAACCAAATGACAGACCTGAGGTGACCAAAGAATGTCCTCCTAGAGGTCATAATGACAAAAAGAACATGCTGTCCAAGCTGGATGGGCTGAGAGGGGGCAGACAAGGATGGGATGTACCAGGACACTTCAGGACAGAAGCTAGTAGGAACTCCTGGTAAATATATATAGCCATGGTCCCTAGCAAAGGGGACAAGTGAAATGATTGATGTGGAGGTGGCCATATCAGAAGAATTAGCAAAATGAGCATCTTTTGGAGGGAGTGCTGTAGAAATGTGTGGAGTGTGCAGATCCTTCCCAAACTCAGAAGGTAGGATCACATGGCTGAGCACTATAAGCAAGTGTGGGAATGGTGTTGGTATCTGCAGAAATGGCAGAGATTCATTGAAAACTGGAATGCTGTACACAGGCACTTAACTTGCTTCCTTCTTTCTCTGGCACTGATGACTTGTTCTTGTGCAAAGGATGGCTGCCAACATTCCTGGCTGTCATTCTACACATGAGGGCTATAGTCTTCATCTCCATTCATCAGCAGTATCCATGTCCATGTCACCAAACACCTTTGATGTGTGACAGTGCTCACTGCCACTTCACCAGCCTGGACCTATCAGGTGGTTAATGAATCACATCTGGGCCATGGCACTGCCTGCAAGTGAAGGAGCATACCTTGTGATGGTGAAGTGAGCACATGTAGCTTGACACCATAACAGACACCAAGGGGTTGCCACACATCTCCATATCATTGACTTCAGATGGGTGCCAAGGCATGTCACCAAGCCCATGAAGTCACCCAAATGCATAGGTCATCACTGCCCTCATTTTCTGAGCATGCCCATAAGTCCCTCACTCAACAGTTGAGGGCTTTGGAGTGCCCTTCAGAGTAATTGAGTCACAACTGCCAGCATCAAAGTGAGTGCATGATGCTCATAGTGACTTCAAGATGGATGAAGTAACCCAGTCCAAATCACCTACCAGTGCATGATCCAGGCAATGATGAAGATGGTGCATCCCAATGGGGATGAGGACCAAAGAAGCCTTGGCCTTGCTGAAGCAAGCCAAATTTGACCAGGAAGGCCTCACATCATGCCATCAACCTAGTAGCACTTCACACATCAGCTCAGCTGGCCAGCCAAGTGAACTGATGGGTACTCACCTTTGGTACTCAGCTGCCATGCCCTCTGTGATACCTTTGGAGGCATCCTGTAAAGTTGCCTGTAGTTCAGCAAAGTTGGTGGTGAAGTCACCAAGTGACAGCTCAGATCTAGTGGTGAGACCAGGGTTGAGGGCATCACATTTGGCCATGGTGTCATCAGCAATATCCATGTCATTCAACATACCAGTAGTGGAAATATTGCCCTCTGCTGCCAGGTCAACCTGGAGTAAACCAGGAAACCTCAAGAGTGTTTGTTCAAGAACTGATTCAGGCATGGCTGGGGTGTGGTGGACACCCTCTCATATGCTGGTTGGCATGTCTCTCCTATCTGTAAGGTGGTCAATTTGCAATTACTTAACAGTATACAATGTGAAGAGTTGGTACCCTACAGCAGGTTCCCCCTTTGCTCCACCATATAAAAGGGCCAGGAATGTCTGGGAGACAGAAGCAGAACATCTTGAAAGCAAGCTTGGACCATCATTTTTCCTGAGGGGTCTCAACCAAAGGCATTCCCCCCCCTATGGCCCAGGCAGAAGCATGCACAGAGCTGTGCACACTCACCATGAGTTTCTGGGGGAATAAATGACAGTCCCAAGGGTGTGACAAGGTACAGCACCTGCCCAAGACAGAGCATGACACACCTGCCTTCAAGTAACATTGGCAAGAAGACAAGGGAAAATCAAAGCAGACTTACCAATTCTTGAACATTAGGTGAAGGTGACTCTGCACACTAAATCAATTAATAAATTGCAGAGCTCCCCCTTGGATCAAAGTACCTGAAGAATGCATGTCAGCAACTACATAGGCTCCAGCTTGAACTCTTACCCCCATGCCCACATCCACCTCATCCTCTTGTTCTCCCTCAGCATGGCCCCCATACAGTGGCTCACAAAATTGTCCCAATGTTTGCATGTTTTTCATTAATCATGGTATAGCAAGTGAACTATCATTATTGAGCCCAAGGTGTTGGTGGATGAATAAAGCAGCTGGTCATGGCTCTCTGATGAGCCACATTACATAATACTTGAGTAGAAACTGATGACAGAATACCCAAATGAAAATGAGAGCTCATTGGGACAATTATGTAACTTTGTGATATACTGGGGATGTAGTCCTTGGGAACACATATAAAACATGGTGAGACACTCACCAATGCTTACATAATGTATCATGTGGTCTACTGAATGATTTATCAACAAACAAACAATGCCAAACAGTGATTTTGCACCACTAAGCCTCCTCACTGTAACACAAGTCAAGAAGTCACCATTCCAGCTCATCAGGGACATTCTCTCAGGGCAACCTCAGCAAATGCTGGTGTGCACTATAGTGTAATCAATAGAATATGCTATCAGCATCATTGGTCTCTTCAGAAACCTGCTGGCAGTCATCTCTTGCACTGTTTCCCCACCAATGCCCCATGTGTCCTGGAACTAATCAGTACTGTGAGAGCTGAGAGTGATGTGGAGGTCCAATCTGGCATTCATCCTATCATTAACAAACCAATCACCCACTAACTACTACATCACAGTGGAAGAAAAGCCTGCCTGAAGGCTCAGGTGAAGCACAACCCTTCTGGGTACTCCCAGTATTGTGGGAGGGTGTGAAGTACAGGTTTACCCTCGGGTGACTGGGCTTCAAGACCGGGTGACAGGGGCTGAGTCCGAGTGGCCAGAGTCAAGGCCGAGAGACAGGGGCCAAGTCCGGTTGGACCAGAGTTGAGGCCGGAGGTTAGGGGCTAAGTCCAGAGGACCGGACTTAAGGCCAGGAGCGCAGGAATAAGACCAGTAGTGTGGGAAACCGACCGGTGTTGGAGTGCGCACAGGGGGAAGCCGGTCCGGGGTTGGATCTACCTCCCTTGGTCTCAGCTTATGTGCTGTACCCTTATGCAAGCCGGGGAGAGGTCCGGGACAGGGACTGGGGATAGCTTAAGGCTCGGCCTTAGCTATAGAGTAGTCTCGGGGTGTAGTATGGAGTTGAGGGTAATACTAAGTTGATATTCTGACTGGGGTGCTACGAAGTATGTACAGGGGTTAAATACATGAGGCCAGTCCGGAGTAAAGAACATGAAGACGGACTTGTGAATAAGCTATTAGCAAGAAGATTAGCAAGAGAGTGGATAGCCATAGTGGCTGTGCCGAGGCTAATAGCCAAAGTCCGGGTGACCGGCATACCAGGGTCAGACACAGGATTGTACAGTAAGCAAAGTCAGATGAACGGGCTAGACTAAATATAGTACAAACAAAGGGAAACAGACTGGAGTTATGTCCGGGTGACCTGGACATAGACCTAGGAGGACCAGGGTGGAACAGCGCAAGGCCGGGAGGCTGAAACGGACCGGAGATAGGGGTAAAACACCGGACTTGAGTTATGCAGGCCAGAGTTGAGTTATCTAGGGCCGGGTTTGGGTTTTCCAGGCTGGACCAGGACCAGACTTGACCGGAGATAGGGGCTAGGGGTCTGGACTGGGCTGAGTCTGAGTCCGAGAGTCATGGACATGACAGAGGGTTGGCCAGACTGTACTCTGAGCTGAAGTGGGCATCACTGGGAAGGAGTTATTTGGTCATATAAGACTAAAGGAATTATCCAGTGCCAGATAGAAGGCCAGGAATGTACAACCTGGTAGCTCAGTAGCATATCCCTCCCATGGGACCTGGAGTGAGAGAGGGTTTAGCTTCACCCTGACCTCCATACCAGTTTCCCCTTCATAGAAATGCACTAGTTAATGGGTGATTGGTTTGTTCATGACAGGATGAATGCCAGATTGGACCTCCACATCACTCTCAGCTCTCACAGTACTGATTAGTTCCAGGACACATGGGGCATTGGTGGGGAAACAGTGCAGGAGATGACTGCCAGCAGGTTTCTGAAGAGACCAATGATGCTGATAGCATATTCTATTGATTACACTATAGTGCACACCAGCATTTGCTGAGGTTGCCCTGAGAGAATGTCCCTGATGAGCTGGAATGGTGACTTCTTGACTTGTGTTACAGTGAGGAGGCTTAGTGGTGCAAAATCACTGTTTGGCATTGTTTGTTTGTTGACAAATCATTCAGTAGACCACATGATACATTATGTAAGCATTGGTGAGTGTCTCACCATGTTTTATATGTGTTCCCAAGGACTACATCCCCAGTATATCACAAAGTTACATAATTGTCCCAATGAGCTCTCATTTTCATTTGGGTATTCTGTCATCAGTTTCTACTCAAGTATTATGTAATGTGGCTCATCAGAGAGCCATGACCAGCTGCTTTATTCATCCACCAACACCTTGGGCTCAATAATGATAGTTCACTTGCTATACCATGATTAATGAAAAACATGCAAACATTGGGACAATTTTGTGAGCCACTGTACATTCCTGTGCAAGCTTCCCCATTGTTAATGACCCTCTGTGGTGCTCAGAGTTCCTGGTGAGTGGCATGCTTTGACTTGAAGGATCACTTATGTGCTGTGCTGGTGCTGGGTGCATGCAATGTTCCATGATCTCACAAGTTGGCAATTAGCCATCCTGATCTGTCATGATGTGGCCCTTGAGACCTTCTATGGTGTCTCAGGCTTCCTCAGCCCTGGTTGGACAGAGTCACAGGTGGGTTGCCCTCATCATTTCATGACACCTAGTGTTAGGGCAATGTTAAGCTGGACTTTCTAGCAAGGGCATCATTGTGTCAATGAGTCCAATCAGTGGGGATAGAGGTCACCCTGACTTAGTATGTGGTGATGCAATGGTAGTGCCACACACTTACATTGGATGGTGGGATGGCCACTGCCTTCAAGTGAGGTACACCATCAAGTCAAGCTGCAGAGCCTCACCCAGTTTGGGGTCAGTCACACTGT
This sequence comes from Pisolithus tinctorius, assembly GCA_024663395.1. Classification (NCBI taxonomy): domain Eukaryota; kingdom Fungi; phylum Basidiomycota; class Agaricomycetes; order Boletales; family Pisolithaceae; genus Pisolithus; species Pisolithus tinctorius. The sequence continues at coordinate 7,665 of JANFAH010000165.1, forward strand.
GACAGTGTCACACACCAAAGGTGTTGTGGACATGGTTACAGCTGACTCTGCCTAACTTGTTAATGAGTTGCACACCATGCCATAAATGCAGATGAAGACTAAAGCCCTCATGCATAGAAAGACTGCTGGATGTGAGTAGTCATCCTTCACACAAGAATGAGTCATCAGTGCTAGAGAGAAAAGAGGAAGCAAGTTAAGCACCTGTCAAAGGTTTTTAGTGCCTGTCAAGTTTGGGTTGTCCAGGTTGAGGCCAGACTGGAGACTGAAGTGGGTGTGAGGCTGAGGAGTCAGGATCAAGAGGAGTGTCATATCCATGACTCTCGGACTCGGACTCAGCCCAGTCCGGACCCCTAGCCCCTAACTCCGGTCAACTCCGGTCCTGGTCCAGCCTAGAAAACCCAATCCCGGCCCTAGATAACTCAACTCCAGCCTGCATAACTCAAGTCCGGTGTTTTACCCCTATCTCCGGTCCACTTCGGCCTCCCGGCCTTGCGCTGCTCCACCCCGGTCCTCCCAGGTCTATGTCCGGGTCACCCGGACATAACTCCGGTCTGTTTCCCTTTGTTTGTACTATATTTAGTCTAGCCCGTTCATCTGACTTTTGCTTACTGTACAAATCCTGTGTCTGACCCCAGTATGCCAGTCACCTGGACTTTGGCTATTAGCCTCTGCATAGCCACTGTGGCTATCCACTCTCTTGCTAATCTTCTTGCTAATAGCTTGTTAACAAGTCCGGCTCTATGTTCGTTATCCCAGACCGGCCTCATGTATTTAACCCCTGTACATACTTCGTAGCACCCCAGTCAGAATATCAACTTAGTATTATCCTCAACTCCGTATTACCCCTCGAGACTACTCTATAGCTAAGGCCGAGCCTTAAGCTATCCCCGGCCCCTGTCCTGGACCTCTCCCTGGCTTGCATAAGGGTACAGCACATAAGCTGAGACCAAGGGAGGTAGATCCAACCCTGGACCGGCTTCCCCTTGTGCGCACTCCAACACCGGTCGGTTTCCCACGCTACCGGTCTTATTCCCGCGCTCCCAGCCTTAAGTCCGGTCCCCCGGACTTAGCCCCTGACCTCCGGCCTTGACTCCGGTCTAACCGGACTTGGCCCCTGTCTCCCGGCCTTGATTCTGGCCACTCGGACTTGGCCCCTGTCACCCGGTCTTGAAGCCCGGTCACCCAAGGGTAAACCCGTACTTCACAAGGAGAGACAAAGATACAGATGGGTGGACTGATTGGACTTAGTGACTGAGGCTACAGTGCTATTCCCTTGCATGGGTCTCAGTCCAAGTCTGAGGCTGAGGCAGGATTATTAGAGTAACTTAGTTGATTTCAGACTGAAGAGTACAGGCTGAGTATCTACAAGTTTATATACTAGAGACAACTATAGTATGGAGACTGGTAATGCTGGTCTTGCAAAGATTGCCAAGATGATTGGTAAGACAAGGATTAGTAATGTATGAGTAAGGTAATGGAGACCAGGACAGGGTGGACTGGGGACAAGACTGGGCAGGCCTTAACCAAAGTGACATGCACTGCAAAGCAGTGTTCACCATGCTAGGACATCTGGGGATAAGGAACTGGTGAGGCCAAGGCCAGACTAGATGAGTGCAAGGCCAAGTCCAGCTGGGGTTGAGGCATGACTATGACAGTATCCCCCTCTTAGGGGTCAAACCCATGAGACCCCTGCAAGAGTGGTAGACCGAGTCTGAAACTTTGGCTGAGTTCAAAAAACTGATACTTGTAGCCTGCTAAGCCCTTTGCATCTTTCTTTCACATCCTATTCATCATGTCCAAATCAAGGCTGATCAGTGTGACTGACAACAACAACAAAGGCCAGGTCATCATCGACTGGACCCAGGTACTGGATGATGCCATCAGATATGATACCAACAATGAGGAAGAAGTGATGAAGGCTATGTCAAAGGAAAGGAAAAGATGAAAGGCAGCTGAACATGCCTGGCAGGAGGAGCAGGCTTGGCTTGAGGCCAAGAGAGCAGAGAGAGAAAAGGCCAAGGCTGAGAGGGCAGAACAGGAGGCTGAGGAGAAAAGGGCATGCAGGGATGAAGAGAGATGCAAGGTGGAGGAGGAAAGGGAGGCTGAGAAAAGACACAAGGCCAAGGAGGAAAGGGAGGCCAAGCAAAGACACAAGGCCAAGGCTGGCAAGGGTGATGAGGCCGGGGGGGAGGTGAAGAAGGTGGTTATGGACCCCAGGTGAGTACCTTCTTTACTCCTGTGCATTTTTTTCCTGAAGCCCACTTTTAGCTGTACCCACTGCTCCTGGGCGAAGACCATCTGTGAGTTCCTCATGGATGGTAACAAGAAGCAGGTCACCTGCATATGGTGCAATCAGTCAAAGGGCAAATGCTGGTGGCCTGGGGATGGTAAGGATGCCAAGGCTGGTCCCAAGGTCAAGGTTGACAAAGGGAAGAAACAGAAGGCCAATGACGAGACACCTGAGCCCGGGCTGAGCCAGAAGAAGTGGGCAAAGTTGAAAGCAGTTGAGGTGTTGGAGATTGATGAGCCTGAGGCCAGTGGGAGCAGGGTTAGGAAGGCCATGACAGGGGGGCTCTCAGGCTTGGAAGACAAGCTCAAGCAGCTTATTGACATTGCAGGGCTCATTGCCAACAACTTGGCAGGCCTTTTTGAACTCCAAGAGGCTGCAGTCAAGAACTCAGGCCACATTGCTGATGCACTCGAGTCACTACTCAATGAGTCCTATGGCTTTGGGATGGCAGTGTCCCCCTTGGATTTGGGCTCATCCAAGTTTGATTCCAATGAGCTGCATGAGGAGGCCAACTGGCTGAAGGCCCATGGTGAGGATGAGGAGGATGAAACCATGGCTGAGGCTGAGTAGTTCCATAGTGTAGGGTCTTGTAGTTTTTTCCTCTGCAAATGTCATGTGCAGTGTCTGGTGTCTGGTCTCAGTCTCAGGTAGTAAAGTAAGTAAATCAAGGGAAGAGAGTAAAAAGGAAAACAGGGTAAGCATAAGATCAAGGAACTAGATACCAATAGAAAAAACCAAAGAAAGAACTGAGGCCAGTTGAAGCCAGTTCTTATTGGTATGGGCTGGGTTTACTAGGGTAGCAGGAGTGGAACTCTTGCATGAGTTCAGAAGCATTGTCTAGCTCCATGGCTAGTACCCAAGTAGTTTCTTCATTGGTCCCTTTGTAGCCAGTCCACCAGACTAAGTACTGTAACCAACACTGGCAATGCCAGTCAACCTTGGAGTCAAGGATTTCTGCTACCTCAAACTCTAGCTCTCCATTGACTTCAACTGGTGGGGGTGGTGGTTGAGTCTGGTTCAGGATGGTATTAGGGATGGCCAGCTCAAGTTGGGAGACATGGAAGACCAGGTGTACTGCACGCATTGAGTCTGGTAGGTGCAGTGTGAAAGAGTGGGTACTGGCCTGAGCTATGATCAGGCATGGCCCAAGGTTTTTCTCTGAGAGTTTCTTGGAAGGCCAGGTTTACCAGAAGTATTTGGCTTTGACATACACCTGGTCACTGACCTTGAAGTCTGGGGCTGGCATGCATTTAGCATTGGCTTGTCCTTGATAGTGCTGTTGTGCTAGGGTCATTTCTTCCTGTAGGTATTGATGCAGTGAGTCTAAGTCGACTGCATAGTCACAAGCCTGAGCAGAGGTAAGGTTGTGCTCTGGGTACACCAAGATGTTAGGGTGGTAGCCCTTATTGGCAAAGAATGGTGAGACACCAGTAGTAGCACTAGGGGCATTGTTGTAAGCAAACTCAGCCAGAGGTAGTAAGTCAGCCCAATTGTCCTGCTGGTAGCTGCAGTACACTCAGAGGTATTGTTCCAGGGTCTGGTTAGTCTGTTTGGTCTGATCATCACCTTTGGGGTGGTAGCCCAAAGTAAAATGTAGACACATGTCCAAGGCCTTACCAAGTGACTGGAAGAAGTGCGAGATGAACTCCGAGCCTCAGTCTGAGGTTATATGGGCCAGTACTCTGTGCTTTGAAAAGACATGGAGTAGGAATAGTTTGGTGAGTTCTGGGGCTGTGATGGTGTCATGGGTGGGGATGAAGATGGCCTGCTTGGAAAGCCAGTTAACTACTACAAGGATGGCCATGAAGCTGGATGAGGCTGGGAGCTGCTCAATGAAGTCCATGGATATGGAATTCCACAGTTTCTCTGGCACTGGGAGTTGCTTGAGGAGGCTGTAAGGCTGATGGTGGGGAACCTTAGCCTGAGCGCAGGCCATGCAAGACTGGACATGGTCTTTGACAAATGTCCTGAGGCTGGGCCAGGTATACTCACACCAGATGAGTTCTAAGGTACAGTTTTGGCCAAAGTGGCTGGACAGGGGGTGGTCATGCTTAAGCTGCAAGACCCTGAGGCAGAGATCATTTGAGTCCAGCACATAGATCCTTCCATCAAGCCAAAGGAAACTGGTGTCATCTACCCACCACCAGGGATCAGACATGTCAGACAGGCAGATTTGTGAGACTGGTGTGAGTCCAAGTGTGGAAAGGTGGTATAAACCAAACAAATCCAACACAAAAGACAAATAAGAGTGAGTGGTGGTTTGCCTCCACAGAACCTGGAGTGCAGAAAAACCTAAATGTGGGGGGGATTTCAAGTGGAGGTGCTCCTGGTGCAAGTTGACAATGAGTTATGCAGGAGTAGACAAGCAAGTGATGACTGGAAGGGGGATGCTGAACAGAGTGAAGGTGTTCAGCTGAAAGGACTTCTGGAATGATGGACTTTGATAAAATGTGCTCCTGGCACAAATCAATGACGAGTTATGCAGGAGTGAAAGAATGACTAAGCAAAAGGTTGCTGACTAAGCACTGATGATACTGCTGATGATGAATAGAGGTAGATAGACCCTTGATGGAACCTCAACTACCAAGGATGATGGATGGTGACAGATAGACTCTTCCAAATGAGCCTCAACTGTTGACAATGAGATATGCACTGAAAGAGCTGAACTGACTTCTGAGTGACTTCTTGATTGCTTGGGGGTAGCTAAGTACATGGGGGTTTATATACTGTGGGGGAGAACAGCTTGTGACAAACAAGGCACAAATGCTTGGTGAAGCAATCAAAGATGAAGTCTTCTCAGCTATCACTTCAAACCAGAGAGTAATGGGAGTGGAACCCATTGATTGAAAAACAAGCTCAAAATGAACTGGATTAGAGAGAGTGGCTACAACAAACAACAGGACTTATATACTGCCTTACTGTTTGTATGTACTGCCATGAGAGAATGTTCTAGAAAGAAGTAAACAAAAGAGAAAACTACGCTATTGGTTGAACATGAACATGTGTTAGTAATGAGGCACAGCCTTACTAAGTATCATGTAAGTGTGAAAGAGTAAGTAAAAGGAAAAGTCCAAGATAACTAAGCATCCCTAAAGTGTAACCCTAACCAGGGGTGGATATATATAGGCAACCAGGAAACGTGGAAGTGAAAAGTCTACCAGTCATTACACTATCCCCTCCTAAGGCTCAACTTCCAGGTGAGACCAAATAGGACGAATGGTAGTAAACAGTTCTGGCACAGGTGTGAACAAGCTGTCAAAGCTTTCAGATGAAAGGAGAGATAATTTACAGGGTGCCCCAGGGTGGGATTGATAAAATTCCTTGATTGCTGACTGCAAATTCTTCAAGGCAGAGGCTGGCTCCCAAGTATGATCTTCTTCAGGGTATCCCCTCCAATGCACAAGGAATTGAAGGGCTCCTCATTTCAAATGGGAGTTGACAACATATTCAACCTTGTATTCAACATCTCCTTCATCAGTAACCCTCTGCAGCCCAGGCCTGTTAACAGGCTGCCCATCAAGAGCACTGAGATAGGGTTTGACCTGTGAGACATTCACAACCAGGTGAATCCTCATGTTGTGCAGTAGTTTTAACTTAAGAGCATTCGGAAGTACTTCTAGAACTTCATATGGTCTGATCCACTTTTCAGAAAGTTTACAGCTCTGCCATTCTTTCAGGGACAGATGGTCTGTAGCTAGCCAGACCTGAGATCCAACAGAATAAGATGGGGCAGACAAGCAGTGTCTACCCACTTGTTGCTTCTGCCGAGAGCGTGCCTTGGCAAGGTTTGCTTTCACATCCTGGAACACCTGGAACCAGGATTTGGCAACTTCTTCTGCTGCTTCTACCTTTGAAGTTGTCAGTTCAATGCCCATCCTAGGTCTATAGGATTGAGTAACTTCAAAGGGTCACTTGCCAGTAGAAGAGGAAGCAGAGTTATTGTATGCAAACTGAGCCAAAGGTAGCCATTCCTCCCAACAAGCTTGTTGTTGGTTGGCATACATCCATAAATACTGTTGAATTTCATGGTTCAACTGCTCTGTTTGTCCATCTGTTTGCAGGTGGAAAGCCATAGAGAGTTTTTGCTGTACTCCTAGCATTTAAAAAAACTCCTTCATAAAAGCAGAGGCAAACTGCAGGCCTCAGTCCAATATGATAAAGTCCAGAAGTCCATGGTGTTTCCAAACATGCATTAAGTAAAGATGAGCTGTACTAGCAGCTGTTTTTTCCGCAGTGCAGGGTATGAACTCTGCTTCCTTAGAGAACCTATTGATGATGACTAGGACATGGGATTTTCCAGAAGATCCCCTGACTCCAAGATCCATAAAGTTGGTTGTTAATTCTCCCCAAGGCCCATCAGGGACAGGTAAAGGTTTGAGTTCTCCTGCAGGTGGCCTATTTCCAGACTTGCTGGCTTGGCATGTTTGGCAATGCTTCACATATTCTTCTACATCAGGTTTTAAGGTAGACCACATGAACCAGTGTGTGATCAACTCCTGAGTTCCTTTTATTCCACAATGTCCCACTAGGGGAGAGTCATGCAGAGCATTAAGTAGCTTCCTTCTGAGTGCACTAGGCACCCAGACCTTTTCTCCATCATAATGAAGACCACCTTGGAGCTCATATCCAGTGGGAACTCCTTTTGCTTTAGCAGATTTGATCTGCAGGTCTTCCATGAAGGGGTTTTCCAGTTTTACAAAGCAGACCTGGCTTGGGTTTATAAATAGGGACTCTTCTGACTTTGCCCTTTCTATTCCTTCTACAAAGTCCTCTCATCTTGACAGGGCATCCAGTCTTCCCATCATGACTCTGGGTTTGTGAACTATAACACAGTTAAATTGACTGAAGTACTGTGCCCAATGCACCTGTCATGGTTGAAGCTTCTGCACAGTCATGAACCACTTGAGGTTATGATGATCTGTCCAAATTTCAAACTGGTATGGAGTTGCCTCAAGGTAATGACACCATTGCTCTAATGCATGGATGATGGCCAGCATTTCCTTGTTGTGAACTGTATAATTAAGTTCAGCCCCAGATAGAGAGTGACTAGAGTAGGTGACAGGTCTCCAGAGACCATCATCACATTTTACCGAGAGCACTGCTCCGGTGGCATAGTCTGAAGCATCTATTTCTAACCGAAACCTCCAATCCTGATCAGGGAACATAAGAATAGGTGCAGTGGTGAAGGCTTCTTTTAGCATATCAAACGCTGTCTGACACTTGTCATCCCATACGAATGGAAGGTCCTTCTTTGTGAGGTTATTTAGGGGTTTCGTGATCTGTGCGAAGTCCTTAATGAAATGTCAGTAAAAGTTCACTAGGCCAAGAAAGCTGTGAACTCTGCAAACATTGGTTGGTACGGGCCAATCTTGCACTGCAGAGATTTTGGCGGGGTCCATATGTACTCCATCAATGCCAATGATCATTCCCAAAAAGTCCACCTCTTGTTGTCCAAAGATACACTTCTGGGGTTTGACAAACAAGTCATTTATCTTAAGCCTTCTAAGCACCTCTAGCACAATCTTGTTGTGTTCCTCTTGATTGTCCATTTTTGTAAATATCATTAGGTCATTGATGTAGATGATGAGCACATCTTCCATATCACCAAAGATATTGTTCATCATGTTCTGGAACATGGCAGGCAAGTTACAAAGCTCAAAGAACATGACTAGGGGCTCAAAAGCACCATGATGGCATATGAAAGCAGCTTTCCATTCATCACCTTCTTTGATCCTAACATTGTTGTAACCCCAATGAAGATCCATCTTCATAAAGAGTTTGCAACCTTTCAACTTGTCCACAAGCTGAGATATTAAAGGGAGTAGATACGAGTTTTTGACAGTATGCCTGTTTAAATAACAATAGTCCTGGACCATACACTTTTTCCTGTCTTTTTTAGGGACAAAGAACACCAGAGAAGTTTGTGATGATTTACTAGGCCAGATATAACCCTTCTTGAGCTGACCATCTATGAAGTCACTGACTTCTTTCTGCTCATCTGGGGAGAGAGGGATCAACCTTCCCTTTTTCAGTACAAACAACTCCTTTAGTTCTATAGTGTGATCCCAAGGCTTCCTAAGCAGCATGCACTCGGATTCCTTTTCAGAAAAGACCAATAAATATTCATGATATGCCTTTGGAACAAGTTCCTCAGGGGTTTTGTCTGTTTTTGGTTTGTCCATTCCTAGATTTTGAATCCAGGTTACATAAGAGTCCATGGCTTCTCTTTTGAGTTTCTCCACCTTGTGTACAAACAAGGACTTAGGGGCCAACTGTTGGCATCTAGCCAGACATCTTCCCATTTTGACCTCACTGGTTTTCCAATCTATCAGCGGATTGTGCTGATGTAACCAGGTATGTCCCAGGATCATGGTGCTACCTCCTAGATTGGTTATCTCAGCAAGAAGCTCCTCATGATGGTTGAGATAGGAGACTCAAAGGTGAGCCTGATGTGTAATCCTTCCAGTGGAATTAAGTGAACCATTGACATTAAATACATCCACTGCCCTTGGCAGCACTATCTTTGGAATCTGGTTCCTTTCAACAAAGTCCTTATCTATAAATACTCCAGTAGCACCACTATCGAGTAGCATGTTAACCTTGAACGCTGAACTGGCATTCATCCATAAAACCAGGGGGACCTCCACAGAATCCTTCAGGTTCAGCATGCATCAGGTTTCAGACCATACGGAGGTCTTTGCACTACTACCTTCCAGATCAGGGAGATCAAAGGAAACATTTTTTTGTTTTTTATTGCAAGTGGAATTAAGCAGGCATGGTTTTACATCTGGCCCCGAGCCCTTTTGGGACTCCACTTCAGATGATGTAAAAGTAGGAGGAGAAGAAACAGATTGTGAACCATTAAATAACTCCTGTGGTTCTTCGACGTTGAGAAAAGAGAAACGATTGAAAGAAACTACTGGTATAGTATTTTTTGTATTTTTATTTTCAACTTTTGTATTTTCTTTTGTATTCCTAAGTCTGTAAGTAGAACAAAACCCACAAAAAGAAGAAGAGGAAAAAGAAACAGGAATGAATGTCCATATGTTAGAGTCTGCAGGACCCAATTTCACTGCAGCTCTGATTCTTTTAACTGGTTAACATGAGCAATGATCTGTTCGAAGCTCATCCCCTCCATTGCTTGTAGGCGGGGGTCGGGTCCAGTGCCAGTATTTACAGCCCTGATGGGGCATCCTTGTGGTTGTGCCTGTTTAGGGCACTCACTGTGGTAATGGCCCTTGAGGCCACATCTGAAACAGGTTATATGGGACTTGTCCTTAGGGGGTCCCTTCCCCTTTCCTTGCCACAGAGCAGCACCTATATCCATGGGGGTGCTGGCTCCAGGTTGTGTTCCTGTGGCAGTGAAGCCATGAGGGTGATTTTGAGGCCATACCCTCGAAGAGGAGGCCATCATGTATCAGTGGTTTTCGAAATTTCTGGCCACCAACCAGAGCTCTGTTATGTACTCTTTGTATGTATCCTTTCTTTTCCCCAAATGATGCATGAGGTGGAGCACCTTGGGGTTTATGGCCTGTTCCAGGCACAGGATAGCCAGGTCATTGGAAGCACTCACCATAAGCTTCCAACTATTGAACTCCACCAGGAAGGCATCCATTTGAGACTGTCCCTGCCTCGCTTTCTGCATTTTCTTCTGGGCCCAATCCCCATTATTCATGGGCCAGAAGTGAGAATTGAGATCTGCTACCACCTTGTCGATGGTAGGCCAGTTTGCATTTGCCAAGTGGAAATCCAACTTGGCACAGGCATAGTTGCTGGTGATCGGACTGGTCATCCAGGTCCAGAACGCCATGCAATCCTGACTTGTATAGCAGTGGATGGCCACTTTACAGTAGGCTCTCATCTTGATCACCCACTCTTCATATTTGTTTATGGAACCATTGAAGGTTCCAGGTTTGGCGACACCCCTCTTTGTGGGGTCGAAGTTGGATGTCTGTGCTGCAGCTGGTGCTGGCATATACTGCTGCATGGCCTGGGCCATTGCTGCTGCCATAGCTTGTACCATGGCATAATCAACGGGAGGGGGTTGTGGCTGGTTTGGGTCCATTTCTGCTGGTTAGTGGGACTGGTTTATGAAGGGGGCAGCAGATGGAACAGCAGTTCTGAAGGTTATAGGGTTGACCAAAGACGAACCTGAGTTTGTTCAGGTCAGGGGAAGGTGCACTTCAGGTAACCAATTTTCATAAGCATTTAGGCTGAAGTTTTTCAACAAATCATCCAAGCTAAAAGCCACTCAGACCAGGTCATCCCAGGGACATCTGGCCATGTCCCAGGGCTATTTGCAGTGTGCAGGACCTGGGATGTCCCATAATCCCAGTGCTTTGGTAATATATTTTGGGCTGTCCCATGGCTGCCTTAGGTGTCAGGGGTCCTCAGCTGCAAAAGTTCAGCTCATATTCACACTGAAATCCCACTTCTGACCAAGAAACCATAATTGTCACAATCATCCAGGATGATGGCAAAGTAGGGGGCTATTTATGTGGCAACCACCAACTTTCCAAAACCATTTGGTACACTTATTATGCACAGATTTGAAGTGGGAAGTCAGTGTGACTGTGAGGTGTCATCTCCAGAATCATACAATACTTATGGGAGTGAGCCTTGCATCACTGTGATAAATTTTAATGGATTCATCACTGTCCCATGAGCAAGTTCCATTGCTTATAGAAGGAGTACACATTAATAAGATCATACTAAATGCATTCAATGAGGATGAGTGGAAGACCTTCCCAGACAAGGAATAGATTGTAGCATAATACATGACACTATTGAGGGGCACAAGCATGTGAGAACCCCACTGTCCAAGTAGAACAACCAAGAGGCAATGATGGGACATCCCACCCCCCATTTTTGGAGGCCAGTGGGAGGTCCCATGATAGCTTTGGAGGCTACTGTGGGATATCCCACCCCCCTCTCTGGAGGCCAGTGGGATGTCCCATGATAACTTCAGAGGCTACTGTGGGACATCCCAGCCCCCTTTCCATAGACAGTGGGATGTCCCATGATAGCTTCAGAGGCTACTGTGGGACATCCCACCCCCCACTTTGGAGACCAGTGGGATGTCCCATGATAGCTTCAGAGGCTACTGTGGGACATCCCACCCCCCACTCTGGAGACCAGTGGGATGTCCCATGATAGCTTCAGAAGCTACTGTGGGACATCCCAGCCCCCTTTTCATAGGACAATGGGACATCCCATGATAGCTTCAGAGGCTACTGTGGGACATCCCACCCCCCTCTCTGGAGGCCAGTGGGATGTCCCATGATAACTTTGGAGGCTACTGTGGGACATCCCATCCTCCTCTCTGGAGGCCAGTGAGATGCCCCATGATAGCTTCAGAGGCTACTGTGGGACATCCCACCCTCCCCTCTGGAGGCCAGTGGGATGTCCCATAATAGCTTTGGAGGACACTGTGGGACATCCAACCCCCCCTTCCATAGGCCAATGGGATGTCCCATGGTAGCTTTGGAAGCTACTGTGGGACATCCCACCCTCCCCTCTGGAGGCCAGTGGGATGTCCCATGCTAGCTTTGGAGGCTACTATGGGACATCCCAACCCCCTTTCCATAGACAGTGGGATGTCCCATGATAGCTTTGGAGGCTACTGTGGGACATCCCACCCTCCCCCTGAAGGCCAGTTGGAGATTCCACCCCTCTCCATAGAGGCCAGTAGGATGTCCATGTACTATATGTCAGAACACCAAAATGCTCTCAAATCAATTTTGTGGCAGCTTCAAGACAAACAGATCCACCATGCAGGTCTGTATTGACTTATTGCCCAGGTAACATTATCTACTTTTTATACTAACTCACAGAGCACAGTGAAGGGTCAATGTAGCAGATTAAATGGGGGCAAATTGTGCAACTGCAAATGATAACACCATGGTGGACCTGATAAAAGATAGACCTGTTTTAGTAGCAGTGCAGGTAGATTAATTCTCAACACAAAAATAGGCTCTTAGAAAAAGCATTGAACAACAATGTTTATGGGGCAAAGTCAATGAGAGATCCCAGACAAGACCAAAATAAATTCAGAAGTCACCCTCTGCAGCTCTACAGTGCTTGCATGTAACATAGAACTGTAGTATCCTGATGATGATAAAAACACCTGATTAGTAAGCAAAAGATGTTGCCCCCCAAGTCCCTTTAGTCTGAGGTACTGCCAACCTTGCCTCAACACCACTTTCAATCCTTGCTTTCCAACCTTGCCACCCCCCTCACCATGTGGAAAAACCCTATCTGTCAAACTTGAAAGACATTGAGTTTTGAGTGTTTTTAGTCCCCTTAAAATTCAGGCCATCTACCCATTATTTCAAGATAATCATGTCAATTCCATTTGAATTCCACTCAGTTCCCTCAACTCACCAAGGAAAAACAATTGATCACAGTATCAAAATATAGATAAGGTACACAGGCAAACAGGCAACAGAACTCACCAGAGCCCCTGGCCATTGGACACAGTTGACACTAGGAGAGTTGTCAGTCAGTGATCACCACATCAACACTTGCCTAATGTCACCATATCCCCTCATTGCTGGAGGCTCCTTTATCTGTAGGTGTGACCTCCAAGCTTCACCTCAAATGTTCTCTGACCCAACTCTCTGCACCTCAAACTCTTCAAACAAGAGTACAGTATTTTGAGTATATGCATCTTCCCTGTAGAATGTCAATCAGTAGAAAATTCATTGGTAGATCAAGTGAGCAGTGCTATGGCAGTGTGGCCACAGGGGGTAACAAAATAACAGTCAAGCAGACACAAATGCTCTTGCATTCAAAACGACAGAGAACTGAGATTTGATTCACTCACTGCTCACCCTATCATGGAAAAATAGACATATATTGCAAAAGAAAATACTGAGGAGACTAATAATCTAAGTAATCCTCAGGAAATTTGTCCTCATACGGTGCAGCACTACCTCTGTCAACCCATTGCTGTGCTGTGGGCTGGGCTGGGGGGTAGTAGTCAGAGATATATGGAGCATCATGGTAAACATGATGGTCAGGGCGAGATGGTATGCGATATGTCTGACGGGATGGAGGGAAATGCCCTGAACCGTGGCGGGCAGGTGGTAATACCTATAGAGAAGCTAAACAAAATGTGACAATGAAGGATCAAGCCACGAACATTGTAGGGAACATTGGAGGGGCCAGGATCATTATAATTGGCATGGTCATAACAAGGGTCCTTGTCATGACCATGACACCAGCGTAAGCCCCTAACACCTACTCCGCCCTCTTCCGACATGTTCCCGCACTTCTCCGCCCTCTTCCGACATGTTCCCGCGCTTCTCCGCCCTCCTCCGACGTGTTCCCGCGCTCCTCTGACCCTCCCGACACATCTCCACACCTCTCTGAGGTCCCCTGTCCATGTTCTGACCAACTCCGCTCAACTCCGCCCTAAGGTTGGTCACGTGGGCTGTCGGACTTGCAGCCCTGCATTCTAGATAGGGTTCCACCCTCATGTCGGTTTTCTCCATTCTTCCGCTCCTTCGGTATTTACCCTCTCTTCCTCGTTGTAGCAGTTTCCTTGTCTCAGTTAAGGTCCCCGTCATCCCTACCCTCTATCCCTTGTGTCGGAAGGACTCTAACCCACTTTACACTTATTGGTTTACATTCCATACTGCACCGCCCTTGACCTACATCATATATAAGGCCACGTAGTACTCCGATGTAATCAGTACAAATATTGAATAAAGTCCCCACCTTCGACTCCCTCTCAGTCCCCTCTGGAGTTTCGTCTCCACTCCCTCTGAAGTCCACTCCGCCTCTGAAATACGAGGGCAGAGCTCGCGCAAGGGGGCAGCACACTAGCTGAACCCAACGCCCTCTCATCCGACCTCCGACCTCTGACCTCCGACTCCGACTCCGACCTCAGCCTCCGAGACTTTCTTTCATACCCCTCCGCTCACTGTTCGTCGAATATCTCGCCACCCAGTGGTCGGATTCACTTCGGACTTTGACCGCTGTACTCCGCAGCCCAACCCGCTCCAACTCCGCCCTAAAAAGGAGCCAGGGGTGTTGTCCGACTTTGACAGTCCTGCAGGACATCCTATTGGTCTCCTTCAAGAAGGAGAATGCCTGGGATACTCACCTCATAACGCCGAGATGGTGGAAACTGCTGAGAAGGGCCAGGGTGCCATGGGTGTGAATGGCTTGGGGCAGCATCACAATGCAGATCCTGTGCAGTCCTCCATTAGTCTTTTAATCAACTGATATGTCTGGACCTCACCCCATAGCGCTGAGCCGGCAAGGGGCACTCAGATCGACCAGGCTCTCAAGTGTTCTCACAGCTTGTGCATGCTGGTGGGTCACAAAGTGCATCCTGTGCATGTCACCTGTTAGTTTCAACCAAAATGCAGCAGGATAAATCACTACATTGCGGTTGCCAGCAATGGAGCATGCATCCCTGCCTTCATCATGCAGGGGCATTTGGCAGTCAGAGTGTGAAGCCTTGGGGAACATTAGTGGACACCAGAGGTTGAGTGGATTGACTCACCTCATGAGGAACTGTATCATTATCCATCACCTCCACATGAGCCTGCTTGTGTGATGGAAATGGGATTCCACTCTGTGCATGAGGTGCCGCCATACCTGGATCCTCTTCTTCATGAGACTTCTGCCACTCAGGATCATCAGACACCTTGCGCAAAACCGTGCCATCAGGAGCCTTGAGTAGTGCGATCTCTCCCTTTAATGGGTGTGCATCCCTTATGCTCATGACATCTGCAAAAACGGTCAGTGATCAGTCAGACAAAAAGAGTATGCAATACCTTCATTCCAGGGTTTGATTTCAACCTCCAGCACACCATCCAGACAATCATTTTTCTTGTCATTGTTGTCATCAGATTGTCTGTCGTACATCGAGCCTAGTTTTCTCTGCAGATAAGGTACCACAAGTTGGCGGAGAGCATCAGCTTTGAGTTTCTTGTACTCAAAACCAGGGCCCAGTGGAGGCACCCCAAGTGGCTAGTTGATTATGATGAGAGAGTTCCTCCTAATGAACTCAAGAAGCCGCTGCCAAATGATTTTCTGGGGATCACCAACTTTGACCCTGTGCATCACTTATGGAAAGACAATTAGAGGAGAATGTATGGAATACCAGAAATACCTACTGTGAAGATCTTTGAGCGCCGTTATCAACTTCTCCTTCATCATAGATCCAAATACCCAGCAGTTGCAATCTCTTGGTATCTCCTTCATTCGACAACACAACTCCAATGCCGCAGCTGAACTGGCAGAAGCACTCGTCCCTAATAATCCAGCCTCAGTACCATTACCATCCCTGAGACACCTAATTGCAATGAGTCCGAGTAAGATATGTGTAACATCACTTACTTAAATATTGTGGTGTACTTGTCCATAAGTCCCCAAACATCAATGGCACACTCATTGATGTACTTTTGTATGATATCAGAACCACCAAATATGCCAGAGGTCTGGTGTCCTGCAGGGTCTTGTCCAACATACATCACAACTCCAGCAATTTTGATATCTTCAAGAGTCGACCATGCTTCAGCCTGCTCAATGGTAAGATCTGCCACCCACCCACCCACTTACAACCACTCACCAATCCGGAGAACTGCGTCTTCGCATTGTGGACTCTGACTGCAATGGACTTGACTGATTTGTTAGTGGGCACTGCTGAGGAGCTCTCACTCCACTCATAAACAGCCTTCAACTTCTCCTTTCTTGCTGCAGTGTCATCTTTGGGGATATCTTTCATGAGCTGGTTGTACTCTGCTGTAATGATATTGTTGACTGCATTTCAGTCGGCTGGGAAGAATGTTATAAAAGAAGTTCTGTGACAAGGGCATGCATACTGCCATCAGGTTTCGGTTGGGTGGCCCAATACCACGAGCAGAAGAGATTGGCCTCATTGAGCTTCATGTGAGATGGTTTGACACTGAGCCCAGCAGCGACAAGGATGTCACAAGGAGACTTGCCATGTCAACATCCAAGTTCTTCTGCTTTTGCCTTGACTTCGGTCGTGAAGTCACATATCTCATCGAGAGCAGCATGGGACAAGTTCCCAGTCTTCTTAAATTTCGCATTCCGGGCATGTTCACGATCATCCTGACTCACTATATCACTGTTGTCAACATCCATAGCCCTACTTTTGCCCTTGCTTTTAGGTTTGTGTTCCACATGGCAACCAGGATGACGTGGGGGAAACTCATCCTCAGCGTCAGAACTGGAGTCTTCAGCTGGTGGCAAAGATGGAGGAAGCGAAGATTCAGAACCATCATCATCTACTATGAACACGTCAATATTGGAAGAGAATGGATTGCAGTGTGACATGAAACACATCAAATGATGACAAAGTGTCTAGAAAAAAAAGTGAAAATGACACAGGATACTTGGCAACTTTCATGAGGATCCAAAGCACCTAGCTTTAGACCATTGGGCACTGAACCCACAGTCATATGAGAGAAAGGGGGCACCAAACCCCCAAGTCAAGGATATAACAATGCAACATCTACAGAACTGTGAGAGAACGAGAAAAATATTCAAAAAAAAATGAACCTTCATCATCCAGAAGTTGACTAGCCCCATCATCAGGATGTTGACTGCCCTCATCAGCCAGAATGTTGACCTCAACCTCCTCAGCCTCAGCCTCAGCCTCACCAGCATCCTTGTCCATCGGAGTGCCCTCAACCTGGTCTTCCTGCAAGATTGGGGCAGTAGAATTTTGGGAGGACACAGAGACACTAGGCATGAGTGATCTCCTCCTGTCACGGAGACCAAACATATGTTCTTCCCATCCTTCAGGTGGTTGCACTGCATGCCGGGGCCTGGGCTTGTCTTTTTTGATCTGTGAAAGCAGGGGGTCAGATGGGATTGACAGTGACAAGATAGCTTACCTCTGGTGGAGGGGCCATCTTGGTGGTGGGGATTTTGCAGTTTCGAAGAACCCAGGTGTGCAAATCTGTAGAGTTGTCCATGACTTGGTCAACACTTTTCGGTGCATGAGGCATGTCAATAACGATGGAGGAGGAGGGGAAAAGTGGTCAGATGAGGTATTTAAGTAAAGCCATGCATTACCTGACATAAAAAAAACCCATGGAGTTATTCAGTAAAATGGTGGCTTGTTGCAATGGAATAATGACACTTGCAGTTATTACATGAGTAGTGAGTGGAACAAAAGGAAAATATCAGAAAAGAAGGTCAGTGTCATGCCATATCATGATAAATACCAGGTGGAACAAACCATAAGGAATATGCAATAACCAATACAGAGAGTACATACCACTTTGTAATAACACATGCATGCAACGGTAGTGAGCAGAGACTTGAACAATTTGGACTCTGTTCGCACAGGCCTCGTGCATGCGATTGAAAATGAACCTGCACAACAAACCCTTGAAGGGCCAAAACCCCTAAGAATGAACCATGGTGAATGCTGAGACAGGGGAAGGAGCTGAATGGAACATGTAATAACGAAAACAGAGGAAATACATTGCTAATAAGCAGAGACTCGAAGCCCTGAATGCCCAAAATGGAGGGAATACATACCACTTGGTAATGGGATACGTGTGCAATGGTGGTAAACAGAGAGCCTCGGAAGATGAGCTCTGTTCGTGTGGGTTTTATGCATGCGATCAACAACGAAACATTGGTAAATGCCAGAATAGCAAGAGAACAGTAAGGAAGATGCAATAACCAAGACAGAGGGAATACATACCACTTAGTAATATGATACGCATGTGACGATGGTGAATGGAAAGGCTTGAATGATGCCATGACTCTGTTCCTGAGGGTCTCATAGACACAATCGGCAAGAACCTTCGAAGGCTCCAAGCCCTCAACTCTTGTGGACAACCACGCCAAATGGTCAAGGTGAGAACGGATGCAGGTCAGTAATAACACATACATGATAAAAAGATCCTGATCTTGAAACCTTTGTATTTGCAATATCTCCACTTACCTGCACCAGGTGGAAAATCCGTTAGTAGTCAGGTTATTGGTTACACTTGAGCGAAAATAAAAATAAAATACAAAAAGCAAAACTTTATACAAAGCAGGTATGTTTACAGGGTCACCATAAAAAATACTCCGGTCGAAGTATGCCAACACTTGTCTGCCAGGGACGGATTCCTTGGCTCCACGTCTGGATGTCTGCGGACAAGAACAGTGGTGGAGTCAGGGGTGTCAGCAGATGTTAGATGTATTGATACAGGGGGAGTGGGGACCTCCACACTGATGGGGGAAAAGGGGAGGAAAGGGACCGCAGCAGTACCCTCCTGACAGGATGACAACATTGAGGGAGCCAAACTCGACGGAAATGATGGTGCTATGGGAGATGATTACTGTCAAGGAAAAAAAGTCTTGGAAAATTGCCCACCTTCACACTGGGATCTCAAAAGTAAGATGTCAGCAAGGGTTGCAGCATTGACTGTGCTCAGTTCGAGATGCGAAACAATTGTGATTAAAGTGCCTGCATAACCCTTGAATGTTAGCTATCAGACAGTGGTTAGAAAATCATGCACTTAGGTTGATGGTGCTTATGCTTCACCCATTATCAAGTGAGGGTGGCTGGCACATAGTGAGACAAGGAATGGAAGGGAGAGGGAGAGAAACACAGACAATATTGTATGTTGATAGGCGGATCTCCAACAGAAGGTTCTTCTTCCCCATTTGTTAGCAGCCATGGAACAACATGTAGGATCTGCCTCAGTGAATCCTGCATGCACAGTCTGTAGGAATGTTGTAATTGCACTCTCATTAAATGGATCATTGTACACCCCAGGTAAAGAATATAACTAATGGAATAGATGCAAAGGCTAAACACTTACTCCTTCGTGGCTCACCATGACAGAAGTGGAGACAACACTGGGAAAGGCGGGAAGACTTAATTAGCATCCCTACACAGGAGTAATCGGGGATCAGGAACTGAGGAAACAAGCAAGCCTCGAACTCACCAGCTTGTAAAATGAATGGAATATCCTTGGGAAATGAAAAGGTAGAGTTTAGGGTATATCCATACCAAGATGACTTTCAAAGGCTCCAAGCCTTTGAGAGCTGCCAAGGGCATCAAGCCCCTGGCACTTGGTAGGGGACACACCAAATGTTCCCCTGGCATAATAGATGTCGAAGAGAACATACCATTGACCATGAGAGTAAGAAAGCAAACATGAGGAACCTGATTAGTGTCTCCACACAAAGACAGTTGGAGATCAGCAAAGGAAGGGAGATGCAAGCCTTGAACTCACTGGAGGGCAAATTGAAAAGACTCTAGTATTGGAAGGAGAAGACGGAACTGGGGGTAGCTACGACAAACCATCAGTCTTAATAGATAACAGAGAGAATGCTGCATTAACCAGGAAAGTAAGAAAGCAAGCAAGAGAATCCCAATTAGCATCCCTATACAAAGATGATTGGAGATCAGCGAAGGAAGGGGGAGATGCAAGCCTTGAACTCACCAGTGGGCAAAGTGAATGGAGTCTTGTCTCAGAAGGAGAAGGCAGAGCTGGGGGAAGCCACAGAAAACCATTGGCCTTAATAGATGATGGAGAGAATGCTGCATTAACCAGGATAGTAAGAAAGCAAGCAAGAGAATCCCAATTAGCATCCCTATACAAAGACAATTGGAGGTCAGCCAAGGAAGGGAGATGCAAACCTTGAACTCACCAACAGGCAAAGTGAACAGTCTTGTTTCAGAAGGAGATGGTGGAGATGGGGGCAGCCAAGGAGAAATGTTGGCCTTAACAGTTGATGGAGAGAATGTAGCATTGATCAGGAAGTTTGAGAAAGCAAAGAGAAACTTGATTAATGTCTAGGGGAGACACAAGCCTCAAACTCACCAGCGGGTAACGTGAACAGCTGAGTCTCCTTTGGAAAGTAAAAGATGGACTCCAGGGTAGCCAAGGAAAGCTGACAGTCTTCAATGCCCCGAGTTGCGCTATACAATGTAGTGCCTCCATCAGATGGAGTCTCGTCCACATGACCAACAGCCAATCCATACCAAGACAACTCTCAAAGGCTCCAAGCCTTCGAGAGCCATCAAGGGCACCAAGCCCCTGATGCTTGGTAGGGGACGCACCAAGCATTCCCCTGGTGTAGGATTAACGAGGAGAGAGTAGAGGTGGAGTGAGGAAGAGAAGTGTGCAAATGTGTCAATGTTGTGTATGTTTGGTTACTAAGTACACACCTATGACAATTAATTTGTCGGTATTACCTCTGGGACTGTGGTTTGAATTGCACACAGGGGGCATTACAACATATGTTATATATTAGGTTAAGGCACCAATTAGCCTGCCCCACATGCGTGAACCTGACTGCATACTGGTGGCATCACAACGTTGCCATGGCACTGCCACCACAAATAGTCCACATGCACTGCCAGCAAATTTCTCATGCTAAGTCAGCTCTGACTTAATGTGGTAATGATCATGAGCTCACTGCACTTGTCACACTTCTTTTGCAAGCCCTTCAAATGATCCATGTGTCTTAATCCATGACTGCCTTCATGGTATCATCTAAGTGAGTAACTTCTTTATTTTTCTTTCTTTTTATCAATTCGTGTTGTGGAGAGGAACATTTGGCACGTTCCTCCACCAGGATTCAAAGGGTTTGGTGCCCTTCGAGCGCTGAGATAGGTTTGGTGCCTATCTCAGTAAACTTGGTGTTGTCACACACCAAAGGTGTTGTGGACATGGTTACAGCTGACTCTGCCTAACTTGTTGACAAGTTGCACACAATGCCCAAGCATGCAGATGAAGACTAAAGGCCTCATGCATAGAAAGACTGTTGGATGTTAACAGTCATCCTTCACACAAGAACGAGTCGTCAGTGCTAAAGAGAAAAGAGGAAGTGGGTTAAGCACACGTTAAAGGTTTTTAGTGCCTGTGTACGGCATTCCGGTTTTTGTCATATCTCCACCATTTCCAAAGATATCAACTCCGTTCCCACACTCGCTTAAAGTGCTCAGCCCCACGATTCTTCCTTCCAAATTTGGAGAGGATCCTCACACCCTGCGCGTTTCTACAGCACTCCATCCATCAGACGCTCATTTCGCTAAGTCCATCAATCATGGCCACCTCTTTGTCGATCATCTCGCTTGTCTCATTTGCCAGAGACAATGGCTACGTATATCTGCCAGGTGTTCCCACCAGCTTCTGTCCTGAAGCCCCCTGGTTCATCCCATCATTGTCAGCCCCATCTCATCCCATGCAGCTTGGTCAGCGTGTTCTCCTTGTCAGTATGACTTCCAGAAGGACGTTCTTTGGTCACCTCAGGTCTGTCACTCGGTTAGAAAGGTCTTATGTGGTTGTTTCAGTCTCCCCAGCTGATGAAGCATATGGATCATTCCTCCCTGCTCCCTGCACCATCTTTGTTCCAATCTCGTCCATCATTCTTCCTACATTGCAACAGCTGCAGCATAGTCTACTGTTCTCCAGCCTCCCTGATCACATTCATGATGAGTATGACATGCATCTTGCCTTCTTACTGCAAGATCCAGTAGAAGACATCCCCCCTTCTCCTCCTCCTCCATCAGAACCCCATCCATGAAGTTTTTGTTAACTTTGCTGAGAGGACGAAAGGGTGGGAGATGCGATCACATATGCTCTCATTGCCCCACAGACCCCCAATGCCCTAGCCCCCTTTGACACCTGACTCATGCCCTTCAATTCTGGAATTAATACTTCCCTATCTGGAAACACCATCCATCTGTCACACTGTCTTTGGATCTAGAGATGTCTCCGCCAAGATCTAACTTGCATTGCCACCCCCTAATGTGATATCAGTGCGCTTACTCAGTTTCTGATTCTATTTGACTCATTTTGTGATGTTTTGACTATCCCTGACTCATTTATTGCCAATACTTACCAATCTTCTTTGCTTGCTTACTTTTCATTTCTTGCTTACTCATCATGATTACTCAGTCCTTACTCATTACTTACCAAGTGTTTGTGCCTTGTTTGTCACAAGCTGTGCTCCCCCCTCAGTATATAAACCCCCATGTACTTAGCTACAAAGAAGCAATCAGAAGTCACTCAGCAGCCAGTTCAGTGCATATCTCGTCATCGACAGTTGAGGCTCATTTGGAAGAGTCTATCTGTCACCATCCATCATCCTTGGTAGTTGAGGCTCCATCAAGGGTCTATCTACCTTCATTCATCATCAGCAGTATCATCAGTGCTTAGTCAGCAACCTCTTGTTTAGTCATTCTTCCACTCCTGTGTAACTCGTCATTGACTTGTGCCAGGAGCATATTCTATTGAAATCCATTACTCCCAAGTCCTTTTGGCTGAACACCCCTGCTCTGTTCAGCATCCCCTTCTCAATCAGCATTCATTCATCCTCTCCTGCATAACTTGTCAATGACTTGTGCTAGGAGTACCTGCCATTGAAACTCCCCCCACTTTAGGTTTCTCTGCCCTCCAGGTTCTGTGGAGGTAAACCACCACTCACTCACATTTGTCTTTGGTGTTGGTTTGGTTGGTTTATACTGCCTTTCCACACTTTGACTCACAGCATGCTCATGGTACCAGTCACATGGACGAGACTCCATTTTGTGGAGGTGCTACCTTGCATAGTGCAACTTGGGGTGTTGAAGACTGTGTTCCCGGCATCTGTGCATGGAATATTCACCGAGTGCAAGGTTCTATATACCATGTAGGTGCATGATCCATTTTTTTTTCTCATTTATCTCCCCCTTGACAGTCTCACAGATATCAGCAATGCTAGTGTTGTCGGAGGAACGTTGGATGATGTGACTCCATTTCATGGGCTGGCACTCCAACTCGGTGCCAGGGTGGGCTTCAACAGTTCTACTATAGCCATATTGCTTTATTTAACTCCTCTCCCCTTCGAATGCCTCTTATCTCCTGGGTACATTTTTATTGACCCTGTGGTGGAATCCATACTGAGATGCTACATATTTCAGTTCTTATTTCATTTATAGGATTGATATGCCTCAAGAACACCCTCAACAGGTCATAGCAGAAACCCAACTGGGTGATGGTGCGCTCTATTATTTAACCTAATGTGGCTCAGAACCAATGCATTCTCTTTCAGGGAATTATGGTGCCTTCAATGCATGTGTTCTCATGAAATATAATGACCACTGGATCACCTCTCCTAATGCCGACTTCATTCCCGAACTGTTTCTCTTTGAGGGGAAGACAATCACGCTCTGCCATGATGGCCGGTTCAGCCACATTGACTGTTTCCAGTGGCCTCAACTATATGCCAAGCATTATATGTGGGCTGGATGTATCCCTCGACATGCTGTCTATCAGGATGACCTGATGTGGTCTTGGATGTGGTGGAACATCAGGAATGTGCCGGAAGATTTCGCCTTGGAGAGGGGATTGGTGTTCAGGGTTGGTAGGGTTCACCCAGACAAGTGGAAGCATCTGGAGATCGTGTATAAACAACTAGAAGAACGGGCGAAGAACTGGCCACCAAAGAACCCTGACAATGAGGGACCTCTCCGGGTGCACATTTGGATTAGGCAATGTCGGAGGTCTCTTATGCATCTGAAGGTATGATATCTTGTTGTCTGATATTTCAACAGTTGACAATTCTGTAGCAACTCCCATTCACCTTCCATGATACAGTGGTCCTAGTTGCGCTCTTTCAACATCTTTGTCTGGATATTTACGCTATGGTAGACTCCCTTGAGATCAAAATTACCCCCCTTCTGGCCCATTTTTTAATGCAAAACAGCATTGGATGGGTGCATTCACCACAGATCCTGATGTCTGTGAGCAACTTTTTGAAGCATGCATCCCCATATGGCTAGTCTGGAAGCCAGAGTTAGTGCCAAAGGATATGAAGATACATCATGAGGTTGATATTACACACCCGGAAGGCATTATCACTACCCCAGATGAATTCGAGGTCGGTCAAATGCTCAAGTGGACTGCTAGGTGGTATTACCCTGGCGATCCTATGCATGTTCACACCCACGAGGCTCCAGTAGTAGGTCTTGAGCAGTTTGCAGCACCCTGGCCAGAACCAAATCCCACAGCATCGACTCCCACAACCTCTGGCTCAACGGCCTCAAATACCGTGAGTTCCAGCATGCCTGGCTCTGCCTTGGGAGTTGTCAGAATGGATAGGGCTAAACATTGCAGCAGTCCTTGTGGGTGTTTTGTTACTGATTGAGATCTTTACGTTTACAACCATTTGCTCAGATAATTCTGCAGGTTCGAAGAAGGCCAAGACTTCCACTGCTCTGAACATTGACCTGCCACAGGATTTTGATGATCCTGCCTTCCCCGCTCACCTTTACTTGTGGCACGCTGCGCTTACTGACATCAACAAGGACCCCAAGAGAATTCGTGCCAGTGTGCCCAAAATCACATATTTTTTCCCTCACCCCACACTATTTATGAGAGGCGAGTCCTCAAAGCGGAGGCAGAGGTACCTCTGGAATTGGTTGGTGGCCCAAGCAGGTTGGATCACACAACTTGCTGCTTCAGATGCGTCCCCTGTCATTCCCTGTTTGTGGCATGATTATCTTAATATGATTCCTGACTGCATTTCGATCAGTTTTTCTGGGAACCAAATATGCAAAGCTGCTGATATCTTTGGTCCAGAGTTCGTGAAGATTCAGCATGATGTACCGAGTCATGTGCAGTTCTGCAACATTACAATTGGTCTCACAGACCTTGCTACAATCGACTCGGCAACAAAGGGCAAGATTCTCTGGGACCTGTATGAGCACAATTTCCACTTCGAGCTGGTTGCCCTGGACCGTCTGCTGGTGCCCGCCCTCTGGTTGAATGTGGAATCTGAGTGGCTGGACCAAGTCCATCAGGTAAGTTTTTGCCTTGCACCTCAAAAGAATCCATTTACTAAATTTTTATGCAGATCTTCCTGGGAGATTCAGAGCTTACCATGTTTGCTGAACCCTTCCCAGTTAAGGATCAAGGTCTGGCCTCACTAGAACCCCAAACGAAGCTGGAATATGTCAAGAGGTTCTGGACGTTGCTCGCTTTGTGGCCAGGGTTTCCACTGGATTTGGGAACCCCACTTCCATCATCAGCCTCACTGGCATGTGTTTGGGCAGTGGAAAAATGGCTTGCATTATTTTACATGCAGTCATTCTTCGATAATTTTGGTCATTTGCCTATCATCCTCCATCTTATTCCCAAAAATCCTCATAGCATTTATGGCTTGGGCAATAACTGCTTAATCCCATCATCATCCACATCATCATCTGCATTGTCATCCACACTTCCCCCCCATCCCCCACAAGCATAATTACGTGGCTATGTACTTGTAGTTACTGTAAATCTGCATCCTTTTCACCCCTCATCTGTGTCATTGCTCTTGCCTATCGTGTATCAAAAGGTCAGCTTTGATCTATCACTGCCAGCTAACAGGATGTGCTCATGGTGGCTTGGTGTTGACGACCAGCAGACTAGAATTAGGTGTTCTGGTCACAGTCCTCCAACTTGGTGTTGCTGGATTGTCATCCTTCCCTGGCTAGAGAACTGATCAACATTCCAGATGTCATTTCGTCACCCAAGGAAGTTTTTGAATCACTGTTCCTCGATTCCCATGACCTCCGACTCGTGTTCCTCTGGGAGTCATCCTGCCCCCATACCAGTCTCTGACTTGCATTCCTCTGGGGGTCAAGCAGTACTTGTTGACCATGACCAGGTTGAGCCGCTGCGCCGTGTGCCAGGCACAGCCAATTTTTACCTTCCCATTGAATGTCTGGTCACTTTGCCTGGGCATTGCAGTTTCATGCAGCTGCCTCAGGGGACTTCAGCCCTCTCCACTGCTTCTGCTACAAATTCCCCTCCCCTCATGGGAGCTTGCCTCCCATCTAAGGACGAGCTTGCCCCTGCCCACTTGGATCATCTAACAGAGGGGCTACATGTCAGTCACAATGACTTTTTTGCCCCACCATCCTCACCATCCTGCAATGCTCACAAGAAAATGAGACAGTGGCAACAGTGGTCGTCCAAAACCATCCCCTCACTTATCGAGCCCTTTCTCGCATATTGATGGCTCTCTAGAAACTTCCAGCACTGCATTGACTATGAGTGACCAGAGTGTAGTTGCGTTTCTTGACGATTGAAGGTTCTTTGTGTTAGTTTCAATGGTAAGACTTTATTGCATGTTTTCCTCTCTACTTAGACATATGGCTTGTGCCAGGTTTGCAAATGGTTGATCTTGCTGTCTGTCCATGTGTGCTGGCAGCATTCCAGCTCCTGCAGATGGGGTACTTTCCATCTGCACCACTGGGGCCAACCCTTGCTGTCAGTTTACAGCTTCTGAGTCTGGTCAGGCAGGTCTTTATGCACATGCCCCCAAACATTTCTGCATGGTGCGAGTCCCTTGAAGCATATCTTGCTAGTATGGGCTACAAGGTAGACACAAAGGTTTGTGCCTGAATTCTGTCCCAATGATTATATTATCTGTATCCACTGTTTTCATTTATGTTGTGATTGTGAGACTACAGTTTTGTGTATGTCTAACCTATTGGGACTTCATTATTTGTGTCTAATGAATGATTGCACTGTGGTTGTATGAAGGTGCACATGTCTGTAGATCTGATCTTGTGTTGTGTTTATCAAGTCAATGCATGCTTTTAACTATTTCCATCCATATCTATTAATGATGTTTGCTAATGATACTTACAGGAAGGTATACATCGAAGGTTTAGTAATGCATACCACTGGTATTGCATCCTGGAAATCTCAGTTGATGAATATGTTCAACAACACCTGGAAAGTGCTGCAACCCCACCAGCAGACATCCTCCCTGCAGTTCCATCATCCTCTCACCACCCTCCAGATGTCTCAAGCTCAAGGACATGGCCTTCAGAATACCTACGAAAACATTGTCCATTATGCTTTGGTAGTCACAACTGGAAAAATAATAATAGGTATGTTTCTTGATGCATATACATAATCCTATGTTACTAAATAGTCTTGGATCCTAGCTCCTCTGATCCTGATGCAATTGTTTGCATTGATGCTTGCTTTACCCAGAAATGTAGAAGAAGTCAACAGGATGACCCAGTAAACCCTACAGGTTCAGTTTTTCTGTCACAAGATGACATTGATACTATGGAATGTGAGGTTGAAGGCTTGAGAAGGACAAAGGCATCAGTGCAAAAGAGGAGTGGTCAGTCTTCTAAGAAGAATTGTGGAGATGAGGATAGGTTTGAGCAGGGTATGAGGATACCACCATCAGTCCTCAAGGGTTGTAATGAATCCTTCACTGCAGCTGATGAGAGATGTCAGAAAGTGAGCTTAGTCATTTAACCTGTCTGCAACATTCTGATGGTGGTATAGGCAAGTACCCAATTCTTTTCAGATACTGGAGTTATGGCCCTACTCTGTCATCATGATCATGTTATTCACCTTGCCAACATGACTTCAGCAGGGGAGAAGCAACACTATGCACTTGCCCTCATCAAATCATTATTCAGTCACCTCCCTGATGATTTTCACATTGGGCTGTTATATGACATAAGCTGTCAGCTTGAACAGAGCTGCAGAAAGTGGGGCTACCTTGGGCCATTTCTGCCCCAAATTTCTTTTGCTATATCAGTCTTTCATGCCTTTGGTCATCAATGGGCTTGCCAGCTCATCTATCACCCTCAGAAATGAGAAGGATTTGGGCTTTCTGATGGAGAGGGTTGTGAGCGATTTTGGAGTTCAATTACACCACTAATACCATCTCTGCGAGTTTCTGGGGTATGCAATTAGTTGTGTCACAAAATGCAGGCTAATATTTTATTCAGTATCATCAATGCCTCTTTGTCATTGACTCCCAGGTGCACTATCTTGACATGAAGAGTCTTACTGGTCTTGGCCAGTGGCTTTTGCAGCGCTGGAACCACTGTCAAGAAAAAAAGACTTCTGCAAAAAAGGGTCTAAGAAAATCTGGAATCAATATTCAGACACTTCAAGCTGAATGGGAGGCTCAGGTTTCAGTACAAACCAAGCCAGCATCTCGTAAGCTTCCTGTATAAGTCATTCCTCTTGCTGTGAGCTGACAATAAATTAAGGGCACTCTGCAAAAGCCACAGAAAATTTTATAATGCAAATGATGGCAACTCAGAAATCACTGGAAACTTATGAAGCTAGACTAGATGAACTGGAGAAGGGTCTTCTCCAAGGAGGGGCTGATATGACAAATTTAAATATACAGTTAGCAGAGTGTCACAAAAAGATTACATGTTTCAAGCAAGCTTCACAGAGACAGAGGGCAAGCCTTGGGATAGATGGGCTTGCAGAGCTTTCCAGGCTCCAGAATAGTTCCTTTCTTCAGGCTAGTGGTTCTTCCTCTTCTAGATTTATAAGTTGATTGAATTCAAAGCATTCAGCTGCATATGCATGCATTGGCAATCAAGAAGCGTATCTGAGACTGTCTGTGTCAATGAAAGTTTGAATTAGAGAGACTAGAACAGTCTTACCGACAGACAGTTAGTGGTAAGTGGTGCTCTCAAGCATTTGCCTCTTGTGGTTGACTGCTTTGAAGAACAAAAACTTCAAATCCATGTGGAAGGATCTGTCTGGCGAAGAGAACCAGGAATTGTCAAGCTTTCTACCTTCTACAATAATTTGTGTTTGCAGTTGGTAGCTCTCATCCACCAGGGGAAAGCCCCTCAAGGGGCCATTGCACCTATACTGATCCAAAGGGATGGCTTGTTCAAACTAGATGTGGATGATGATATCTGGCAGGATATTGGTCTTGAGGATGATTTTGTGGGATTGCCACCAGCTTGGTTAGCTGATGAAAGGGTGCACTTGGGGATCAGGTCACTCCTTGAGCTGAAGAGGTGTGAGGAGGAGGAAAGGAGGCTCCTGTATGAAAGAAAAACCTTGATGGGATGGCACTCAGAAGAATGGAGACAGCTGGAGACATGCAGAGTGGATGCAGGTAAGAGAGCTGTTGTGTCATTGCATGTATTAAGATAATTGAATGAAAATCAGGTGCAGATCTTGCATATGAACTGGACTGCAGGGCTTCAGCACTAGCAAGTCTGAGTCTCTTGTGGCAGGAAAAATTGAGGGACTTTCCAGGAGGTGCTGATGAGAGCTGGGAGGCAAGGGTTGAAGAATGGAGGAATATGGATTATGCACCACTCATCATGGACATGAACAGAAATGAAGAGGTGGGATGGGAGGACTTGGAATCTGAGAATGATGATGGGGATGATGAAATGCTTGATGATGACTTGCTGTGTGTTGCTGAGGAATTTGCTCTTGCAGATGAATATCACCAACAGTTCAGTGAGATGTCATTGACAGAGTTCTCATGGGCAGATGACTGGGAATTAGATGTATTGGATATGGATCCCCCATCATCTCCAAGTAAAAGACCACATAGATAATGAAGCTAGTCTTGTATGTCTCTGAAAAATTCATTAGATGAGTGCCCATGGCATCTGAGGTGTTTTAATATACCAGGAGTATGCAAAATTGGGGGGATGGCCCCCAGTAACCTCCAAAGCTATGATGAAACATGCTACTGGCCTCAAGAAAGGGGGTGGGATGTCCCACAGTAGCCTCTGAAGCTATCATTGGATATCCCATTGACCTCTGGAAGGGGGGATGGGATGTCCCACAGTAGCTTCCAAAGCTACCATGGGACATCCCATTGGCCTATGGAAGGGGTGGTGGGATGTCCCACAGTAGCCTCTGAAGTTATCATGGGACATCCCACTGGCATCTGGAAGGGGGGTGGGACATCCCACAGTAGCCTCTGAAGCTATCATGGGACATCCCACCAGCTTATGGAAGGGGTGGTGGGATGTCCCACAGTAGCTTCCAAAGCTACCATGGGACATCCCATTGGCCTATGGAAGGGTGGTTGGGATGTCCCACAGTAGCCTCTGAAGCTATCATGGGACATCCCATTGACCTCTGGAAGGGGGGTGGGACATCCCACAGTAGCCTCTGAAGCTACCATGGGACATCCCATTGGCCTATGGAAGGGTAGTTGGGATGTCCCACAGTAGCCTCTGAAGCTATCATGGGACATCCCATTGACCTCTGGAAGGGGGGATGGGATGTCCCACAGTAGCCTCTGAAGCTATCATGGGACATCCCACTGTCCTATGGAAGGGGGGGGTGGGATGTCCCACAGTAGCCTCCAAAGCTATCAAGGGGCATCCCACTGTCCTGGGCATGGGGCCCCATGCCAATCAGATCATATAGCATCCTATGCCAGTGGGGCACTCACATGCTCATCCCCCACAATAGCATCATTTTGATACTATGTATGTATGTATGTATGTACCTCAACTGTAATTTGGAAACAAAAGTAGTGATCTTAGTAAGGAGTGACTGTTGTAACAAACACAAGAACGTACAGTACTATTGGGGGGATTCTGAATCCATTAACCTTTAGTAATTGACAGGTTCACCTTCATCCACATTGTACAATTCTGCAGATGGCATCACACAAACACACTCATTGCCTGGTAGTCTTCAAATATCACTTAATATGTATAGTAAGTGTTTTTTGGGAGGGTAATGTTTTCATCCATCCCCCCAGTTTGATGGGTATGCTCATTGTCTGGATGATGATCATAACAGCAATGTGTTTGTGAATGAAAGCTGACATTGCAATGTAGGTGCAAGCTGCACATTTGCAGTTGAGGACCCCTGACACCTAAGGCAGCCATGGGACAGCCCAAAATATATTACCAAAGCACTGGGATTATGGGACATCCCAGGTCCTGCACACTGTAAATAGCCCTGGGACATGGCCAGATGTCCCTGGGATGACCTGGTCTGAGTGGCTTTTAGCTTGGATGATTTGTAGAAAAACTTCAGCCTAAATGCTTATGAAAATTGGTTACCTGAAGTGGAAGGCAAGGGCAAAGGGTGAATGAGTTCTGGAGTTACCTCGTGGAAAAGCTCAAGGGGCAGGAGAGGGATTGGGGTGAGCAGAGACAAGGAGTGTGAAAGGCGTGGGGTGGAAAGTTCCCTTTTATAAGGGAGGAATCTAAGAGGGAGATGGAGCTCAACCTCTTCCTTCTTGATCGCAGGAATGATGGTAGCATAAGAGTAAAGTAGGTGTACTACTCACCAATGATGTTCAGGACCACTAAACATGTAGTCCATTTGCTGTCATGTGTCAAGTCTGGGCCTACTCTGACCAACTCTGACACTATATAAGGTCTAGAGAGTGGTTTGGAAGCAAGTCTGACACAGAGGAACAGAACTCCGACTAGCGGAGTGTTGGCAGGAACGAAGACTGCTGAGACAAAGGCGGAGCAGAGTGAGGGCATCGGGTTTAGCTCGTGTGCTACCCCCTTGCATGATCTCAGCCCTTGTATTTCAGAGGGAGAGTATAGATGGAGAGTCGCCCCATGTGTCCTGGAACTCATCAGTACTGTGAGAGCTGAAAACAATGTGGAGGTCCAATCTGGCATTCATCCTATCATAAACAAACCAATCACCCATTAACTAGTGCATTTCTGTGAAGGGGAAACTGGTATGGAGGTCAGGGTGAAGCTAAACCCTCTCTCACTGCAGGTAACATGGGAGGGATATGCTACTGAGCTACCAGGTTGCACATTCCTGGCCTTCTATCTGGCACTGGATATTTCCTTTAGTCATATATGATGAAATAACTCCTTCCCAGTGATCCCTAGTTCAGCTCAGAGTACAGTCTGGCCAACCCTCCCATGATACTGGGAGTGCCCAGGAGGGTTGTGCTTCACCTGAGCCTTCAGGCAGGCTTGTCTTCAGCTGTGATGTAGTAGTTAGTGGGTGATTGGTTTGCTTATGATAGGATGAATGCCAGATTGGACCTCCACATTGTTTTTCAGCTCTCACAGTACTGATGAGTTTCAGGACACATGGGGCATTGGTGGGGAAACAGTGCAGGAAATGACTTCCAGCAGGTTTCTGAAGAGACCAATGGTGCTGATAGCATATTCTATTGATTATACTATAGTGTACACCAGCATTTGCTGAGGTTGCCCTGACAGAATGTCCCTGATGAGCCAGGATGGTGATTTCTTGACTTGTGTTGCAGCAAGGAGGCTTAGGGGTGCAAAATCACTGTTTGGCATTGTTTGTTTGTTGACAAATCATTCAGTAGACCATGTAATACATTATGTAAGCATTGGTGAGCATCTCACCATGTTTTATATGTGTTCCCAAGGACTACATCTCCAGTATATCACAAAGTTACATAATTGTCCCAATGAGCTCTCATTTTCATTTGGGTATTCTGCCATCTGTTTCTATCCAAATACTATGTAATATGGCTCATCAGAGAGCCATGACCAGCTGCTTTAATCCATTCACCAACAGCTTGGGCTCAATAATGATAGTTCACTTGCTACACCATAATTAATGAAAAAACATGCAAACATTGGGACAATTTTGTGAGCCACTGTATGTAGAACTAAAACTCCCTAAGATGTTTGCCCAACTGGCTCTGTTGCTCAGGTGCTCTTGGTCACACTGATGGAGGCAAAAAGAAACTACAGGAGGAACTGCCCACTACAAGTATTGTACTGCCATTAACCCTCGGTGCCAGGTATGAAGGGATAGGGGAGAAGTTATAATCTAGTTCGAGTGAAGCAATCAAAGATGAAGTCTTCTCAGCTATCACTTCAAACCAGAGAGTAATGGGAGTGGAACCCATTGATTGAGAAACAAGCTCAAAACAAACTAGATTAGTGTCATAACCATGCGTTCGTCATAAGTCTTTGCTCACTCCGCAACCTTTTCCGCCAGTCATCCACTCACTCCGCACCAACTCCACCCAACTTCTGTTGGTTGCGAACCATCTCCGCTCCAACTGCTGTCGGACTTGTGTTGCTCTCCTACCAGACCGAGTGGTCTGTTCTCTGAGGGGTCATGTGACTACCTTCGCAGTCAGGTACTCCGCAGCGCGCTCACTGCATGGTCCAGCGCCTGGACTATTTCCTTTTCTGGATGTTCTGTGTTACCTGTTCGTATGTCCTCCGTCTACCCTTCATTCGTCGTCCAGGAAATTTTACTTGAAAATTATGAGTCTCCATATGTCAGTTCCAATTCCAATTACTGTACCTCTGTAGCAGTATAAAAACATGTACTGTACTCTGCTGTTCTTGAGTACGAATATCAACTTAGTTCCTACTCCCTCTGATTCCATCTTCCGCCTGTCGGAGTTATCTCCAACTCTCCATCTGTACTCTCCCTCTGAAATACAAGGGCTGAGATCATGCAAGGGGGTAGCGCACGAGCTAAACCCGACACCCTCACTCCGTTCTGCCTTTGCTTTGGTGGTCTTCATTCCTGCCAATACTCCGCTAGTCGGAGTTCTGTTCCTGTGTGTCGGACTTGCTTCCAAACCCTCCTCTAGACCTTGTTTAGCATCGGAGTTGGTCGGAGTAGGCCTGGACTTGACAATTAGAGAGAGTGGCTACAACAAACAATGGGACTTATATACTGCCTTACTGTTTGTACGTACTGCCATGAGAGAACATTCTAGAAAGAAGTAAACAAAAGAGAAAACTACACTATTGGTTGAACATGAACATGCATTAGTAATGAGGCACAGCCTTACTAAGTATCATGTAAGTGTGAAAGAGTAAGTAAAAGGAAAAGTCTGAGATGACTAAGCATCCCTAAACTGTAACCCCAACCAGGGGTGGATATATATAGGCAACCAGGAAATGTGGAAGTGAAAAGTCTACTGGTCATTACACTTGGTAAGTAATGAGTAAGGACTGAGTAATCATGATGAGTAAGCAAGAAATGAAAAGTAAGCAAGCAAAGGAGATTGGTAAGTATTGGCAATGAACAAGTCAAGGACAGTCAAAACATCACAGAATGAGTCAAATGGAGTCAGAAACTGAGTAAGCACATGGATATCACACTAGGGGGTGGTGATGCAAGTCAGATCTCGGCAGAGACCTCTCTAGATCCAAAGATGGCATGACAGATGGATGGTGCTTTCCAGATAGGGAAGTATTAATTCCAGAATTGAAGGGCATGAGTCAGGTGTCAAAGGGGCTAGGGCATTGGGAGTCTGTGGGGAAATGGGAGCATACATGATTGTATCTCCCACCCTTTCATCCTCTCAGCAAAGTTAACAAAAACCTCATGAATGGGGCTCTGAAGGAGGAGGAGGAGAAGGGGGGACATCTTCTGCTGGATCTTGCAGTAAGAAGGCAAGATGCATGTCATACTTGTCATGAATGCAATCAGGGAGGCTGGAGAACTGTAGATTATGCTGCAGCTGTCGCAATGCAGGGAGAATGATGGACAAGATTGGAATAAAGACAGTGCAGGGAGCAGGGAGGAATGATCCATATGCTTCATCAACTGGGGAGACTGAAATGACCACATAAGACCTTTCTAACCAAGTGACAGACCTGAGGCAACCAAAGAACATCCTTCTGGAAGTCATACTGACAAGGAGAACATGCTGACCAAGCTGCATGGGATGAGATGGGGCTGACAATGATGGGATGAACCAGGGGGCTTCAGGACAGAAGCTGGTGGGAATACCTGGCAGATATATGTAGCCACTGTCTCTGGCAAATGAGACAAGCAAGATGATCAATGAAGAGGCAGCCATGATTGATGGACTTAGTGAAATGAGTGTCTGATGGATGGAGTGCTGTAGAAATGTGTAGGGTGTGAGGATCCTCTCCAAATTTGGAAGGCAGAATCACATGGCTGAGCACTTTAAGCAAGTGTGAGAATGGAGTCAATATCTTTGGAAATGGCAGAGATATGACAAAAACCAGAATGCCATACACAGGTGCTAAAAACTTTGAATGCACACTTAACCTGGTCTGGCAGTCTTTCTACACATGAGGCCTTTAGTCTTCATCTGCATGGCATGGGCATTGTGTGCAACTTGTCAACAAGGTTAGGCAGAGTCAGCTGTAACCATGTCCACAACACCTTTGGTGTGTGACACCAGGTCATCCAGCAGTGCAGTCAGGATATCACTGTGGAGCTTTTCTATATCCATTAAGGCAACTGCTCATAAGACCAGGTACTCAAGGTATGTTGCATGAAGGGAGACCACTAGTTGCTCCTGGGTGAAGACTGGTCTCAGGTTTTGTGGGTTCACTTGGGCATAGCCACTATCCCCCCTCTTTGGGGTAGATGTCCCATCATCTAGTTAGGGCATCAGGCTTAGCCCTGAGCTTACCAGGCCTGAACCTGATGATCATATTGAACTGTGAAAGAAATTCATACCAGTGAGCTTGGCAGTGTCACACACAAAGGTGTTGTGGACATGGTTATGGCTGACTCTACCTAACTCATTGACAAGTTGCATGCAATGCCCATGCATGCAGATGAAGACTAAACACCTCATGCATAGAAAGACTGCCAGATGTGAGCAGTCATCCTTTGCACAGGAACAAGTCATCAGTGCTAAAGAGAAAAGGGGAAGTGAGTTAAGTGCACATTAAAAGTTTTTTAGCACCCATGTACAGCATTCTGGTTTTCATTGTATCTCCACCATTTCCAAAGATATTGACTCTGTTCTCACACTTGCTTAAAGTGCTCAGCCATGCGATTCTGCCTTCCAAATTTGGAGAGGATCCTCACACCCTACACATTTCTACAGCACTCCATCTGTCAGATGCTCATTTCACTAAGTCCATCAATCATGGCTGCCTCTTCATCAATCATCTTGCTTGTCTCATTTGCCAGAGACAGTGGCTATGTATATCTGCCAGGCATTCCCACCAGCTTTCATCCTGAAGCCCCCTGGTTCATCCCATCATTGTCAGCCCCATCTCATCCCATGCAGCTTGGTCAGCATGTTCTCCTTGTCAGTATGACTTCCAGAAGGATGTTCTTTGGTCACCTCAGGTCTGTCACTCAGTTAGAAAGGTCTTATGTGATCATTTTGGTCTCCCCAGTTGATGAAGCATATGGATCATTCCTCCCTGCTCCCTGCACTGTCTTTATTCCAATCTCATCCATCATTCTTCCCACATTGCAACAGCTGCAGCATAGTCTACAGTTCTCCAGCCTCCCTGATTGCATTCATGACAAGTATGACATGCATCTTGCCTTCTTACTGCAAGATCCAGCAGAAGATGTCCCCCCTTCTCCTCCTCCTCCTTCAGAGCCCCATTCATGAGGTTTTTGTTAACTTTGCTGAGAGGATGAAAGGGTGGGAGATACAATCATGTATGCTCCCATTTCCCCACAGACTCCCAATACCCTAGCCCCTTTGACACCTGACTCATGCCCTTCAATTCTGGAATTAATACTTCCCTATCTGGAAGCACCATCCATCTGTCATGCCATCTTTGGATCTAGAGATGTCTCTGCCGAGATCTGACTTGCATCACCACCCCTAATGTGATATCAGTGTGCTTACTCAGTTTCTGATCCTATTTGACTCATTCTGTGATATTTTGACTATCCTTGATTTGTTTGTTGCCAATACTTACCAATCTTCTTTGCTTGCTTACTTTTCATTTCTCACTTACTCATCATGATTACCCAGTCCTTACTCATTACTTACCAAGCATTTGTGCCTTGTTTGTCACAAGCTGTGCTCCCCCCACAGTATATAAACCCCCATGTACTTAGCTACACCCCAAGTGAATCAGAAGTCACTCAGCAGTCAGTCAGTTCTTCTCAGTATAACTCATCATTGACAGTTGAGGCTCCACAAAGGGGTCTATCTGTCATCATTTGTATACTTGGTAGTTGAGGCTCATTCAGAAGAGTCTATCTGCCATCCTTCATCATCTGCAGTCCACTCCACACTTAGTCAGCAGTTCTTGCTTAGTCATCCCACTACTCCTGCATAACTTGACATTGACTTGTGCTAGGAGTCCTTTTGGCTGAACACCCTTGCTCCATTCAGCATCCCCTTCTCAATCAGTATTCATTCATCTTCTCCTGCATAACTTGTTGATGACTTGTGCCAGGAGCCCTCTACTTGAAGTCCCCCCCACATTAGATTTTCTTCTGCACTCCAGGTTCTGTGGAGGCAAACCACCACTTGCACATTATTTGTCTTTGGTGTTGGATTTGTTTGGTTTTCACCACCTTTCCACACTTTGACTCACAGTGGCAAGTGAGTACCTTAGAGGTAGAAAAGTACTCTAGGTTTTTATGGTCAGTGACAATGTCAACTGGGGAGGCTGAACCCTCA
>JANFAH010000166.1:0-44681 GCA_024663395.1 Pisolithus tinctorius
GCGGACTTGGTGGTGTGCGAGATCTCTGCTTTGTGCTCCCAGAAACACACATCGATGGTTTGAGCGAGTTCACAGAGTTGTGCAAGGGTAGAAGGCTTTCTGATGCGAGTGATCTCATCCTTGATGCAGTCTGGAAGTCCGCTATAGAAGCGGTGGAGGAGTGCACCAACACTGTAGTCCTTGACCTGTGAAGCCCAGCGATTGAACTCCATGACATATTTGGTGATTTGAGAACCATCTTTCATGGTGAGGTTCTCAAGTTGTTGGACGGCATCTGCTATGGCATCATGCGGACCGAAATTGGTTGTGAGCTCTTGTAAGAACTCATGGTAGTCGTCCATCCAGAGCAGGCAGTCATAGTTGTCAGGATTTAGTAGATCTGGCTCGAACCAAGCCAGAGCCATACCCTTGAGATAAGACTGAGTGAAGGTAACCTTTGCTCTGTCGGAGCAGAATGCGTGAGGGCGGTCCTGGAAGTTCAGCTCGCATTGAACGAGGAACTTGTGGAGTTTCTTAGGGTCAGAGCTGTCGAAGGTGTCAGGCTCATGGACTTTGGTTTTCGGAGTGGAGTCCCCAGTGCACGAACTAGACCGCGCAAGCGCATGAACAGCTCTAGCAAGAGCTACAAGGGGATCCTCTGGTGGCTCAGCCGGGTCTTCAGGGACATCCCTGTCACCGCTGCCCCCGCCATTGGGATCACCATCAGGATAATCAGGGTCGGGGTCAGGTCCATCATCTTGGTTACAAGGGGGCAGAGTATGGAAGGCTGATGGGTGGAGGTCAGAGCGACCAGCTTGTGAAGTGCTTTCACCTTCAGTGTGAGAGTGGTGTCGAGCGGAGCAGGACTGGAATTGTTCAACGACAGAAGGGAGTCGACACAGATTAGCCAGTGCTACAGCGAGGTTCTCAGCGACCTCTCTCTGGGATTGAGCTTGAGTTCTCATAATGGCATAAGTTTTTTGGAAGACAGAAAAGGAGATCGTACAAGTGTGAGTATGAATATACTGTCAAGTCTGGGCCTACTCCAACCAACTCCAATGCTCTACAAGGTCTAGAGAAAGGTTCAGAAGCAAGTCTGACACAGAAGAACAGAACTCCAACTAGTGGAGTGTCGGCAGGAACAAAGACCGCCAAGACAAAGGCAGAGCAGAGTGAGGGTGTCGGGTTTAGCTCGTGCACTACCCCCTTGCACAATCTCAGCCCTCGTATTTCAGAGGGAGAGTACAGACAGAGAGTCAGAGGTAACTCCGACAGGCAGAAGATGGAATCAGAGGGAGTAGGAACTAAGTTGATATTCGTACTGAAGAACAGCAGAGTACAGTACATGCTTTTATACTGCTATGGAGGTACAGTAATCAGAATCACTACTGACATACAGAGACTCATAAATTTTCAAGTAAAATTTCCTGGACAATGAATGAAGGGTAGATGGAGGACATATGGACGGGTAACACAGAACATCCAGAAAAGGAAATAGTCCAGGCACTGGACCATGCGGTGAGCATGCTGTGGAGTACCTGACTGCAAAGGTGTCACATGACCCCTCAGAGAATGGACCGCTCGGTCTGGTAGGAGAGCAACACAAGTCTGACAGCAGTCGGAGCAGAGATGGTTTGCAACCAACAGAAGTTGGGCAGAGTTGGTGCAGAGTGAGCGGATGACCGGCAGAAAAGGTTGCAGAGTGAGCAAAGACTTATGACAAATGCATGGTTATGACAGATGTCATCGACATGTTGATCGATGAAGTGAGGAAGTTGATCGAGCCTTGTAGGCCTACCACAATAGGGTTTGATATTGCAAGTGAAGGTGGAGGTGGAGGATTGTGAGAATGATGGGAATGGGAGCTTTTTGCATAGTCCAAGGTGGCAGAGAGGTTGGCGTGTTTGTTGGAGGTGGGAGCAGTAGCAGAAATGTCACTTGCATCGGCATATGGGAAAATGGACATGGTAGTCAAAACCTCATCATCACCAAGCATCTCAGCATGAGACTGCTTCCCACTAGATGGTGGAGCACTGGATGGAGGGATAGAAATGTCAGATGGGTTGGCGGTAGATGGCAGATCATCAAAAAATGGGAAATGGTTGTCGTCCAATCTGGGCAGGACTAGGGGAAGCACTGGCACAGAATCAGCAGGCACTGAAGTAGATATGGGTTCAATGGGTGTGGGAGTGGAGGAGGGTGTGGATTCGGCAGGCACTGAAGTGGAAGTGGTTGGTTGAATGGTTGGCACTCCACTGTCTCCATTGTCTAGGCTGTCAGTGGTGGCATTGGAACTATCTGGAGTAAAGGTGTTGGCCCCATGGGCACCACCATGGGGTATGATATCTGCAATGCAGGGATATAGATCCCATCCACTCATTTTGAACTGGCAAATGAGGGGGTGACTCTAAGAGTAATTGTCAGTTCATCAAGCCATGGGGTTAAAAAATAAAAATGAAAATACCTTCACAAAATCCTTGAACACCTGCTCGGCATGCTGACCCTGAATATTAGCCCCCTTCTTGTTGTCCCAGTGGGCTCCAGATGGTTGTGCTCAATAGTACTTGATATCATGATATATCTTTTGAATCTATGACAGAAGATCAGTAAAAATCACAAGCAGTTTACAACACTGACTTACATAGCCAGTCCACTTGTTTCTCACCACTTGATAGTTCTTAGGAGGTCCATCTGTGCGATAGTTGGCAATATGCAGGGTGGCAGCTTGATATGTAGCCATCTTGAAGTTCCTGTTATTGCCTGCCTCATGCCAGTTGTTGTGCAGGAACCTTACAAGAGCAGCAGTTTCTTCATGGTTCCAATGAACTTGTGGAGTGGGAGCACTAGTCTTATTAGGCATTGAGTGAGATAGTGAATCCAGAGTGTACTGGGATATGAGGGCAACAACAGTGGCAGCCAATACCCAGGCAAGCCTAAGGTGATCCAGATCGTCATAATCCATCGCAGGACATGTTTCAAACTCAATTCAAACTCACTATGTGAACTGCCCCAGTGGAAAAACATGTACAAGCATTGAAGGAACTAATTGTGACTTACCCGAGGTTTCTGAACTAGCTCTTAATGGTGCCACATGACAACAGCCCAAATAAATTTGTGACATTTTTTAACCACATATAATGCAACATTCCAGTATGCTTTCACTCTGCTGGTTTGGAGCTCCTGCTCTCGCTGTCGAGAGACTTGTCTCAGTATTGCTTCAGCCACAATAGCACAACAGAATGTTACATGGTGCAGGCGCATGTTGCGGGCAACTTACATTTGACACTGGACTGAATGGGACAAGATTCTGGAATGATATGGATGGAAGCCATCCGTTGTAACACAGAAAGGGGCTGTTCCGCAATGAGTTCCATGATTGGCGACTGTCATGTGGCCCTTAAGAATGCAACAACTTGGCCTGTCTCATGTGGCACTCAGGGAAGCGGGGAAACTCATTCAATATTTGACAGCTTGCGGGGAAGCTTCCACAATTAGTGCAGCGTTTCGCATCATTGATCGGCAACCATCATATACCTTCGTTAGCGTTGTCTTTGGCTTGCACGCGAATGTAGGTATGAGTTTACTTTGACCTCATGGTGGATGACCTTGAGGCAATTTCTAAAGGTACGCAGCCCGCGAGGGTCTAGACCAAGTCATGGTTTGTCTGAGGCCAAGCCCAAATCCCAATACTGACGGTGGTACCGTTATCATTATTCACCGCAGGGCCGGGTCTCGCGGACGATCAGGAAGGCACTGACGATACATTCACGTACACCGGTGTTCACACGAAGGGCGAGAGGGGTGTGTGACAGGGGCATGACATGCCCGCCAGGATGTCGCATACGGCATACAATAACAATTGCCAGCTTCCTCGTCCAAGCCTGACCCCCAAATTTGCGAGACTCAAGACTCAAGGCTCCAAAAAGTTGCCGGTATGACACCCTAACAAGCGGGGAGCTATTCCATACAAGTCCAAGTTGCTCGATATCTGATCAGCTGACTGCAGTAATCGTCACTTGCAGGGCCTATAAAATGGTCAACGCAGAGAGCAGTACTGCATGCCAACGCGTACCCTCTTCTCTTCCCTGTTATGACCTGGTTCAGACTCTCTATTGCAACCGTTCTCCTAAGCCTCCTTAGTAGCGTGGTCGCCAAAGATGCCAATGCCACTAAGTGTCTAGCTGACCTCAAGCCCGATGGAGCACCGCCAAATAACACCAAGGTCCTCATCCTTGGCGGTGGTATGGCCGGCGTCATAGCAGCCCGCACACTTCATGAGCGGGGTATCGACGACTTCGTGATTGTGGAAGCCAAGCACGAATTCGGGGGGCGTATGGCGAAACAGACATTCGGTGTCAACGGATCTGAATACGTCATCGAGAAGGGAGCAAACTGGATCCACGGAACCCAAACAGATGATGGGCCCGCTAATCCTGTCTGGCTGCTGGCGGAGAAACACAACTTGTCAATGGTAGCGAGTAATCTGTCTACGGACATAAGTGTGTTTAGCGTTTATGCTATCCAACTCTGTGGGTCGTGCTCATGTTGCTGCAATAGCGTTCTTCGATTACAACGGGCCTAACAACTACTCCGCAACGTTCGAGGCGTCATTGGCCGCCGTCGAGAGCGCCAGGGCCCTTGCGGGTGGGAGAGATCATTTCAGTGCTTTCACAAGATCCTGACAATATAAAATAGGGCAACGGTGGCAGGAGAACAAAACCGATCTGGACCTCAGATCAGCCTATAATTATTTGGGTGTCGCTCCGAAGACGCCACAAGAGGAGGCTTGCGAGTACTATCAGATCGATTATGTATGTGTGTTCAGCTTCATTAATAACTTTGGACTGATACCCGCTTCAGGAATGCAAGTCTTGTTGTTCCATTTACTTCGTTCGTCTAAACTAACCCCTTCTCTCTGGATCGGAATTTAGATGCACAGGTAAGTTGGGTTACTTGTCGTGAGTGCCGGAGATATTGACCATTCTCATAGGATGCCTCGCAAACGTCAACATTGGCCGCTGCTTTGGTGAGTACCTACTGACGCTTATATGCTTCTCCTGTCTAATCGAGGATAGAGTTACAACAATACTTATAATCCCGAAGCCGGAGGCTATTCGGATGTGGACATGTTGTCTGTGGACCAGCGCGGCATTGCATGTATTGTCCAAGCGGAAGCTGCTACCTTCCTCAACACGAGTCAGGTCCTCTTCAACCAGACTGTCAAGACCATTCAATACAATCAGAACGGAGTGACCGTCCAGACGACAGATGGATACAGCCTCACTACAGATCACGCACT
Source organism: Pisolithus tinctorius (assembly GCA_024663395.1). Taxonomy (NCBI): domain Eukaryota; kingdom Fungi; phylum Basidiomycota; class Agaricomycetes; order Boletales; family Pisolithaceae; genus Pisolithus; species Pisolithus tinctorius. The sequence continues at coordinate 5,279 of JANFAH010000166.1, forward strand.
AGTCACGTTTAGCGCCGGTGTATTGCAAAACACTGACGTCGTCTTCGAGCCCGCGATCCCAGACTGGAAACGAGAGGCTATTAGTAGCATAGAAATGGTAAGATGACCAACCACCCAGGGACATTTCTCTAAACTCCAAGCTAGTCGGTGTACACCAAGATCTTCTTGCAATTCAAGGAAAAGTTCTGGTTCGACACTGGGATAGGACTCTATGCCGATCAGCAGAAAGGCAGGTATCCGGTGTGGGAGAGTTTAGATCATCCGTGCCTTTTCCCCGGCTCTGGGATTATCTTCGTTACCGTGACGGTAAGTTTGTCGTGGCAATTATATACATGTTTCCTCGGCTCAAAAGATCAAGGGTGATTACGCGAATTATCTCGAGCAACTCAACAAAAACATAACGCAAGTGCAGTTAGAGGTAATGGAGGTTCTTCGGAGGATGTACCCTGGTGCCCCCGATCCAGTGGATATCTGGTTACCTATCTGGGGCAGGGCTCCCCTGTTCCGCGGATCGTACTCTAGCTGGGGAGCGCCCTTCGTCCCCGAATACTCGTACAATCTGAGCGCCCCGGTAAACGGTCACCTTTGGTTTGCGGGTGAAGCTACTAGCTCTAAATATTTCGGTTAGTCTCGGTCTCTCCTGTGTAGCTATCCGCTAATGACGTGGGATGTAGGCTTCATGCATGGCGCATACCTGGAGGGCCAGAAGGCGGCAACCAACATCGCTACGTGTATCAAAAACCCGCAGCGTTGCCCGCCTACTACATGACGCCACGGTTTGGAACATCCGGTCCTGCCCAGATGGCTTGCAATAGGCACCTTCGAGGTTCTTCCAGCTGTATGGTAGGAGCGGAAATGTTTCTCTGCATTTCCTCACGCACCTCCTGTAAACTTGTAACTTCGTGCTACGACAGCGACGCAAATCTTTTCTCTGTACAACACTACTCTCTGTACAATCGAGCTTTTTTTTACCATTTCTTCCACTTGTCTAAACGCGGTGCCGAACGTTCGAAAGTTGTTGACTGCGCAAACTTTCATGGTGCTATTTCTCGAAGGGGCAAATTCTGGATGACACTTGGATGTCCATGCGAAGCTGACGATGATACCATCAACCTCTTGCATGATCCTCGGTGGTATGTCCCGTTGGGTGTCAGTCACAACAAAGCGGTATGGCCTGACTCGGAGATTATAAAATCAGCATTCGGAGTTTCCAACTATCATGTCTCTCTCTTCCGTCCACGATGTTCCCGACGACAACACTCATAAGACGCTTGGCGACAACGTGAATGAGTGCACGGAACATCCTTTTGTTCTCTAAGGCACTCGGAATCTCGGGGCTATTGGGGTACTTTGGTCTACGGTGGCCTTCTTCAAACCGCCGCCACGAACGAATCAAACATCCATGGTACTTGGGGTCCCGGACCCGACGCAACGCTGCGCCTGAGCAAGAGTCGACCCAAGTTGCACACTATACTTGAAGCTGCTTGGAAAGGCAAAGCCTATCGTGGTATTCGAAGCTTGGGTCAGTTCGACTCTTTCTCCGTTTGCTCCATTAACCCTTTCTCCAGAAATACTTCGAGCACCTAAATCGGTGGCCATAGGAGGTTCTTAAGTACTGTTTCTGTTGTGGGTCCCTTCGCTTACCGGTGCCAGCGAGCCAGCGATCCATCTCCCCATAATGTCGCAGGTAGGCTGTGGATACCTTTTGTGAGTAGCTTGAGCGTAACAACAAAGCATCTCGCCTTTGTAAACCTAAAGGCGGGTCCGACAAACAGAACTTGGCGTAGTGCATGGTGATGTACTATGTCAAGTTCTGTTCTGTCGTCCATAGCTCTACAGCTGGCGAGTCACGTCTCCTGTTTGAAGTACATCTTTTGTCATGCAATCTCCGGTTTATCCCATCTAGCTTTTCAGGGAAGGTGTTGTAGCGCTGTATACGAACTCCGACTATCTGACAATAATATTGACTTATCCGCCTTGGGATGGCGTGCCAACTGAGATACTGACAGAAAGGCAGGAACCTACAGCTGCGGATTACGGTACTCCGTGCTGTGTATTCTTTGCGGCTGTTTTCTACACGCGCCCCGGATATCTGTCTACTGAGTTAGCCTCCGGGGGCTTGGAAGTCGCTCTCGAGCAGAGCAAGAGAGAGGATCTCTCAGGTGTTCGCATTTCGGACACTACAGTTCAATCAGACACATCGCCAATTTTCCCTCGACCGCAGCGTTCGGACTTGGTATGATCTAGTCTTGTTGCCTGTTGTGGTACTTTGCTCGAAACTCATCGCAAAAAAACGTCTACCAGTCGAGACATCGGGCAGAAATACAACCAACTTCATTTTGGGTGTAGATCTATCGAGTCATATCACGCACAGAACAAATTGTTTCCGCTGTGCGTTAATGTGTTGCTGAAAGAATGTCAACCTCGGGCCGCAATGGTGCCCAAATATCGACATGTTCCATACGGGTGTGATGATTTTCGCACCTGACATGAAACCGGAGCTCATTCAGCAGTTCATCTCCCTATGCTTGCAGCCCTGCGTGATGTGAGTGTTCAAGGCGCCACATCAATAATATTCTTAAGGAACAGGCTCCGTGGACCCAAATCGTATTCAAGGAGTAGCATCAAATGCAGGGAGCGCAAGAGGTCCTAGGTTTCAACAGCCAAAGTGGGGTTGATGGACCGTCCAATCCACACCTGGGGCACTGCAAAAATGACACGCAGTGTATCCGCTAGGTAATGATTGTGCGGATATACTAAACTAGAAAAGCGACATTAGCCAGGACACACAAGGGAATGCTTGAACACTAAACACATGTGGGCGTGAACCTACGAGCGCGTGCTTATTTTCCCAGGCTTTCTGCGCTCTTAGGGGGAACATCAGTGTCGAGTTTTCCAACAAAGCATCCCCCTATCACCATGCATCAAGAAACTGTCACCCTGAATGTACCTGAGTTTTGTATGCAAGTCCATGGGCTCAGTTATGCTTCCTGGGACACGTGGCGACATGCCACAGACAGTGCTTGAAGAGCAGCACAGATTTGGTGAGCCCATGCACCTGGTTAGGCCATATGACACGGTCAGTGGAGGCTGACAATCGGCTGTCGGTGATGGGCCAGCAGAGGTCGAGCCCATGTATGGCTTGTGCATGTGTGTTACATGAGAGCCATGAACCTATTGTCACCTTGTAGTATGGGAGAGCCCAACTGATGAGTGTCACCATGTAGTACAGCTGAGCCTGAGAGGAAATGTTGTCATGAGGAATGGTGCAGCTGTGGTTTGAATTGTCATTGTCAGTTACAAACAGGCTGGGGAGTAAGTGTCATCATGGACTATGGGGAGGCCCAATAAATGAGTGTCACCATAGCATACAGCTGAGCCCATAAGTAGGAGTCATTATAGAGAATGGCCGGGCAGAGGTTAGAATTGTCATCATGGGGTACAAGCCAGCTGTGGGACTAGGGTGTAGCCACTGCAATATGAGTAGTCCCAGGTAAGCCCAGAGTTGGGTGTCACCAGAAGGTATGGATGGGCTCAGCCCCTGAGTTCACCCCTGGCAGCACTGTCATGCAAGCTGGCCCAACACCAATGCCATGCTAGCCATCCTGGCAACACTGCCATGTGGGCCGGCCCATCATGAACGCCATGCAGGCCATCCAGGGACGAATGCCATGTGAGCCAGGCCAACACCAATGCAATATGAATAGGCCCAATACCAATGCCATGCAGGCCAGCACAACACCAATGACATGCTGGCTGTCCTGGCATTGATTCCACATGGGTAGACCCAATACCAATGTCATTCAAGGTGTCCCAGCACCAAAGCAATGTGAGCCAGGCAAACACAAACCCAGGACTAATGCCATGGAAGCCATCCTGGCAGGCATTGATTTAATGTGAACTGGCACAATGCCAATGCCATGGAAGCCATTCTGGCACCAATGCCACATGCTCCGGCATATGCCACTGCCTTGGGGCCATCATGGAAGCTGTCCTGGCACCGATATATTGTGAGCCAGCACTGGCACCAGGTTCATGTGTTCCAGCACATCCCCAATGCCATGGGGCCATCATGCAGGCCTCCTGGCCACATAATGTAGTCACGCTTAGTCACAACATATGGGTAGCCCGCGTGCCAAATTAACATTACTCATATAAAGCCCGGCATGGGCCCATCAAATTAATTAAGCTGTGACACATAAACAGGCCTGAGGACCCGGAGTGATGGCAACATAAGAGCAGGCCCATGACAGAGCTGTCACAACTATGTGCAGGCCCTTCTGACATTTGGAGGATGCAGTGTCGCAACAAATTGACAGGCCCGTTGCAAACGACATGGGAACAAATAGATGGGCCCGTCGATGGTTTGATCAGCCCGATCACAACATATATACCGGCCTGTTCAGCATATTGCAGACGGTGGTACATCAAATGGACAGGCCTGTGCATGATATTGCTGATGATGCTGCATCAGATGGACAGCCCATCAGACATATTATGGATTATGACGCATGATATAGATGGGCCCGTCGCCATGACATAGATAATGCGGAATCGAATGGATGGGATAGTCGAGAGTATTATTGGGCAGACGAAGAGGTAACTACAGGACTGTCATCATATCGTGGATGGCGTCGAATCAAATGAAAGGGCCTGGTGATGGTATGATCCGGCAGATCAACGCATAAGGATGGGCCCATCGATAGTATTGTCGGATCATCAGGCAGGCAATGCATAAGGATGGAGCCATCACCAGGTGGTAGATAAGGTCGCGTAGAATGAACAGGACCATTGTGGGTATGATCAGGCATAGCAACACATACACATGGGCCCACCCGTCATATCCGTGTATTATGACACATTATATGAACGGGCCCGTTACTAAGGCAAGATAATGTCACATCAAATGCACAGGCCCATCGAGAGTATCATGAGGCAGAGTGACATATACACACGGGCCTGTCCGTCATATCCGTGCAGTTTGACGCATCATATAGACAGGCCCATCTATGGTGTCATCTGTGTGATCACCACATATGGATGGGCCGGTACATATGTTGAAGATCATGTCAGATCAAATAAATGGAGCCATTGACGGTGTGGTTGGGCTGATTAACGTGTAAAGGAGGATCGGGCAGATCGACAAATACAGATGGACCCATAGCTACATCAATAATGATGTGGGATCAAATTTATCGGGCCGTACAATAGGTCACATTGACACAGAAGATAGTCTTATGGTTCTGAGCGATGATAGGTGGTATTCCATGCATTCCATTGGAGGTGACATCCCGTGCATGGGACAGCCGGCATGATGAATGTATTCCGCAACTTTGAGACCAGTCTGTACGTCCTGATGTTTTCACCAATCTATTGCAATTACTATTAAGTATGTGGTAATAGGATTGTACTGCAATCTATCCTTTCCGCTTTGTAGCAAACAGAGTATTACATGTTGACATAGATACTCTGTGGGAAGGTTTCAGGTAACAACAAACACAAAGTAAACGTGCAGAAGTTACACGTCGCATCTTCCATTGGCATTATTTCCTGCAAAGTACCTCACACCAACAACTCCGACCTTACCCACGTATGTCTCAACAACACAATGAAGACCTACACCAAACGTGACGAGCTCACAGCCGCAGCGAACTCCATCATTGAAATCATCGATCGGAAAGTCCTTGGAATGAAGGACTTGGCTGACAAGCCGAGGTTTGCGGCTTGGAAGGAGGCTGTGAGCAGCGTAGTGGAAGTAGTGGTAAGTCCGAATATCACCCCACATGTCGCACCTCTGAGGAATATAGGATTCTGTGCGCAAAATTGCGAGGATCACACATGAGATCCCGCTCACCGTCATTGTGGCCAAAAGGTTCTGCAAATGGCATGAGAGGGTTGGACGGGAGAACGAGGGTCACCCATTTCCGAACTGGAGACTTATCACGCACCCAGACAAGGCCACCTTCGACGACCATCCGTGGCTGCAGACTGTCGAAAGACACTTCGACTTGCAATGTACCAGCTTCAAGACATCTGCCTTCCCACCCGCTGCAGAACCGTCGTCGGAAACACTACCGAAGGACGTGAGTCGTAAAGGCAAAGAAAAGGTGTCGGATGCTGAAGTGAAGGCGATGATTGGAGATGACGATGGGGAGGATGAACTGGTGGATGAGGATGCAGAGATGGGAGGGGATACCGTTCACTACGAGCCTGCTCGGGGATGGCCATCGATGCGACAAGTAGCCGCTTCTGGCTCACGCCAGCCTGCTCGTCAGTCTTGGACGCCAAAACCTAAGTTAGTCAAGCAGGAGGAGGTTGATGAGTTGGATGAGGAAGATGATGAGGAGGAGGATGTGGACATGGACAGGCCAGGTACGTCTAGCCGTCCAACACCTCAATCAACAGGGCGAGGCAGGAGTCAACCTGGCGATGGGGTACATCCAGTGACAGAACCATCTGGGCCGACCGCACTTCCCAGTGACAATTGTTGTGAGCTTCGGACCAAAGGTTGGATAGTGCGATTCGGGCCATCGAGGCTTTGCGGTTGGAGGTTGTTGCGTTGGCTGTGGGTCGACTACCTCCTGCTGACGATCCAACTTCTGGACTTGTCGCACCACCTCCCCCCAGCGATGATGGGAATGATGCAATGGCGGGTTCAGGACATCCTGGCGATGCTGAGATCGGCGGAATGGAAGGTGACCCAGCCAGTGAGTCCATGGCGATGCAAGAGGGTCAATTCGATCGAGGGCACCCTGGAGATGGGGAACCGCGACCAGGTGCAATGCGAGTTACAGCAGCAGCCTCAACAATCCCGAATATTCGCTGCGAGCCTCCACCCGAGGAGTACCAATCCAGGTCGAACATTGCTGGCCAGACCGACAGAGGACTTCAGCCAGCTGAGGGCATGGTATACTCATATCATGGAAGGGCCGACCTGGCAGATCGCCCAGTGGGGTTGGAGTGGGAACACCAGAGCGAGGATGTAGATGCGATGGGTAGATATGTCCAAGGTGTATTCAGCGATACAGAGTTCCCCCCCTCACAGTAGAGGGATAGGTTTGCTGTTATGATACCGGCATTCTGTATTGTCATAGCCTGACAATTCCATACTGCTTTTATGTGAGTACCATTCGGAAGATATGCTCGGATCAAAGAAAATGGAACATTGCTTAAGGCTAATATGGACTTCCGCAACTGCAATTTAATTTCTATCAATGAACTCGACCTGAATGGTTATATTGAATGATAGACACTCGTCCAACTATAGCTACACATCGCTAGCATCAATATCCATCGAAGTTGGGATATACTTCAAGCTCATGCTCTGTTGTTTCAACTTAGCATGCTCTGAAAGCCTCTCATACACTGCTATCTGCCTCGCAGTGTAACAGCTGGCACCAAGCGCATCGCATTCCGAGTGGCAGGTGCGCCATTGGACGGCTCGATAATTGAAGTAATTGATTGTCCATTGAAATTCAGCCGTCAGCAACTGTTCCTCTTTCCAACCAACGGTCTCGCACTGCTTTGGCTCGAAGCCAATGAGTCTGGTAAACTTTGTGTACAGTCAACATCAATCCATACATACATAGATGAAACACATACATTCCGACATCCAAGTGATGGATTTCGTATCTGTCGGAACATCAATGGACCAAAACCATGGCAAATGGCTGACCCGGTGCGCATGTGCATTCTGAGTTATGGCGGCTGTGCTCACAGTGAGATCCGATGTCTCCAATTGCTGGGAACGGGTAAGGGTCTCAGCACTCGCTCCCAGAGCAACCATTGCCTTTCAGCATTGCTTGTATATTGTGGCTTGCTTCCGAACCGCTCTATTAATTGTATGGATCACGTCCCATGCACGTGTTTTCATACTATAGCTTTTGGCATGTCGCACCACATTCTGGAAGACCACAGCCTTGTCCACCAATGCAAGCTGAAGCCCGTTTAGCGCATCATTCGCTTGACCAATCCAGAGCCTCAGCTCCATATCACGGAGACAGCCTGAATTGCAGGAATGGAAAGCAGCCATTCCAACGTTCGATGGAAGTGGCAACGTGGCTATCCCTCCAAGGTCAGTGGTATCAGCCGTGAGCGTTTCGTCAGAGCCATCGTTTGGGTCTTCAGCATCCGATAGATATCTGTCAGACATGCATCGGCCATCCCACTGTTCACTGCCTTCCGCATTGATTGGATTCCAATCACCTCCCGCATCTTGCTGTAGACCGATGTATATGGTGGCATCTGCAATAAAACTTGACTGCTCTGATAATAGGCGCTCCGTGCATCATGCAATTACCAATCTTTTCAGCTCTGGCGCATGTACACTGACATTGCGATAATCGATGCACAATGTGATTGCCACTTCTTCCAACCTGAGACTGCGAGTGAGCCAACTTCCCATCCCATGCTGCGCTCTGCTTGATGTGATATTGTTCAAAAACTCCAGTTCAACAGTATGAACTGTTGGGGCTAATAAGCATTTCAGATATATTCCGAAAGGAGGAGCAGGTGAGAACCTTACCCTTCCTCATTTGCACTTCAAAGATATCCATGGCAGAGGGGTCAACCATTCGGTCTCTGAAGGCCACTTGCTCTTGGTAGGTCCATGTATCATGTTGCGTTGTAGACACTGCTTCATCCAACGTCTTGAATGCCCGTTTTGCCATATCCACCGCTACCCTTGCAGTTGTCAGTTTCTGTATCAGACTATCAACTAAAGGCGAACAGTCAGGAAGGTTAGCACATGAATAGAAGCTCATACCCATGCGAATCATCTTCATGAAGTTGCAATCGCTGATCTGAAAATCCAACAGCTCCTGGCGATGTGGGGAACTCATGCCCCAGGCTGAAGTGGATGCAATGTTGAGTAGCGACCACAAGGTCTCGATGATTTCTCCATCTACCCACCCAGCGCCTTGCATGAATAAGGGTGCATATCGGGCATAGCATTCCTGTTTGTGACCATGCACATGCCACATTCTGATTCCTGGCATAATCTGCATTGAATCTGGGATGTCAATGAATGCACTATTTCGGACACGTGTGTGTAAATTTTTCATGTATGAGCAGTTGATGTCATAGAAGCAGAGGACACAGTTGATTCCTGTCATGTTGTACCGCAATGCATTTGCCAATGAGTAATCCATGTTTAATTGCCTGAACTGCCATGAGCTGGAGGCACATCATTGATGTGATATCCGACCTTTCCCCTTTTTGGAAGTCAACCACAGAATGCGGGTAAAAACACCTGTGCCGGGCGCATGCCATCGCACCAATTCTGGTTGAGTGAAGTCTGCCCCGTTGGGCATTGGCCTGATTAATAGCCTTATGATTGTTGCATGCCGATTTCTAGTTAACACATGAGTAATTGAATGGAGGAAGCAGTCCGACAAATGTACCTCCGTGATGTGGGGTGTGGCCTTCAGGTATGTCTGATAATCTGGATCTGTGACCATGAATCCATGGCCATCCATCAACCACACCTGATCTGCAGGACGCCTGTTGTGCATATGTTCGGCTTTGAAATTTCCATCCATCACTAGTGTGCGGGTATATTTCCAGCTTCGAAAGGTTAATGACGGGGGATGAGCCGAATCCCAACACTTACTGATCCAGATCTTCTGCCAGGTCAACATTGATCCCAGGCTGTGGACATGCTGCACAAAATAACCCCAACTCCCCTTTTTTAGGAGCCTGCTCGCATCGCAGGAAGCCATTCCATTTCAACAGTTTCAGGAGTTGCCATTGCCTTGCAACTCGAAGCAACTCCCGGTATCTGTCCTGGTCATATTACTGCCTTAGATCCCCTGCAATCGACCATCGTGGTCCGACAACTTACTGGAACTAGGTGAGGAAAGACACCAGAAGTCACCCGTCGCAGTTTTGAGTAATAGTTCATCCCAGATGTCCCACATTCCAGGTTGTCTCTCACAAAATCGTCCAAGACTGCAAATGTAAATGCAGTACTTGGTTTTTCGAATGTAGCAGGAAACAGCTTGGCTTGCAGCAATTGTAGCCGGAAGCTTTCTGCAGCTTCACACTGGCACCAACGTACTGGAATGAAATGCACCCCGGTCACATCGACGACAGTGAGATATTTCGACCCAACGGGCCGACGCATGTGGGGCGGAACATCATCAACATCTTCCCACTCAGGGGCATTCATTTTGACTGGCCCTCCAGTGCCATTCGCATTGGATGGATCTGAAAGGCAAGCTGCTCCAATGTGCCCAAGCTGCAGCTGAGCGCCAGTCTGAGTCCGCTCTGTAAATGCAATGCGAAGTAATGAGGGCATCTCTCACCATATGGAGTGCCGATTCCTCAAAGAACTCCCCATTCCAGTGCTGCACTCTGTGAAAAAGCAAGCATTGGTGAGTCATTCTACAACATTCCCTGCAAAACATGGGCTGGTGCAAGCAATCTGTACATCTGTACAACCCATCTGTTCCACAACTTATGCAGTTCCATGGGTCAGGAGGTGCTTCCAGCTCCAACAGGACCCTCATGAACTCCTCTTTGTGCGGAAGCCATTCACGGATGTAATCATTCTGTGTCTGACAACAGAAATGAGCTTGGGTTGTTGCATGAAGGATCCCTTGGTACCTTTTTTCGAGGTAACTGTAATGGCTCTACAGGAGGAGCATTATCATCATATTCCATGTTGAGTGCATCTTCATCAGTGTGCATGTGCTGTTTGGAAGGTGAGTGGGAGTGCTTGGACAGTGAAGAGCAGGGTGAATGGACAGCAGAGGTGGCATCGGGTTGTGCGATCACGACCTCAACCAATCTCAATCTGCTCTGACCGCTGGTTGTCCAAGTTTTAACTTCTAGTTGCTTGACCCGATGGCCAGCCATACACCCAATCATTCTCATGCACTTTCCTGCGCTGTGTTTGGCCATGGCTATGGTGTTGATGGTAAGTATGATTGAGTCAGATGTGGGTAGGAATCATCTTAGATATCTTGGATAGAGCTTGATGGTCATTTCACGATCAATGATCCCAGCATGATAGATCGAAGATTCAGTATCAATGCGAAGCTGATGCAGCCGACTTAAACCCGTCCTGCACTAACCTTTTAGGGCTCGGAGTAGTCAACGGAATGAGTTTGATTGGCTCACCTCACCCATGACGGAATTAATGGCCGCTGAAACCCCAACAATGAATGTGGAAAGATGGGGCAAAGTCAATTAGCAAGGCAGGAGATGCAATCTGGAGTCAATTTGAACGATGTCATGGATACCATAATGCCTTCCTTCAGGCCAATATAATACTTATTGTAGTAGGGCCCATAGATACCCTCCTTCCATTCCAGAAGTCCTCATGGATTCGCCGTACGACGCAGACGATGGCTATGATGATTGGGTCCCGACAGACGTAGAAGATGGGAGTAACATCATCAGACAAGGCACTGAGCAGTCAGTAACTGGGGATGGGGACCAGGAGAACTTTGACATCAACAAATTGGAGGTGCTGGTTCACAGATGGAAGGATTGGAAAGAGTCTGGAAAGACAAAAAAACCGATGATCTTGCAGTCAATATTGGGGGAGCTGCATGAATTAGACAAGAACACAGAGTTGTCACATGCAGAAATGCAGCTGAAGGCTGGGTTATGGGGTTGCAGCTCTGAATGGGTCTTCGAAGACTAATGAATCGCTTGTAGCTCGTCACAGCTTGGTTGAAGAAGCCATTGCATGCCCGGAAGCCCCAAATTACGCTCCGGTCCGGATACAGATATTCTGTGCGGTTGGTGGTTCGGGAATTGTATCATGACCTTGTGCAGAGAAAACTCGCCAGCATGAGGGAGGACACTGGGAATGAAGAAAGCACCAAGCAAATTGGTGTCTATCAGCAGGCACTCACTGTGTTCATGCAGGAGGACCTCTCTGAAGAGCAGTTGGCAGCAGCAGAGGCCATAGCCAACAAATGGAATGGGATGGAAGGACCCACCCCCGAAATAAAAGCCAGGTGAGTTCCCAGATGCACAGTTTGTCACAGTGTTTGTGACAGAATGCGGGTCCTTAGAAATGCAGCAAGATACGGTTACAAGTATTGCCGCAATTTTGCAGAAGAGATGTGGAGGTATTGTGGCATGTGGGTCATATGTTTTGCCGGGTGGAAAAATGTGGAAGGTACTGTGGAGGCATGCACGTGGGTTCTGATTTTTATCAAGCATCATTGTGCACTGCTGATCCCTTCCTAGCATGGACTTCAACCGAGATATTGCAGACGGAACCTCGTTTAATGAGGTTCGGAACCTAGAGGGACCATGGCGGGATTACCTTGGCGAAGCATTTGAGGAGTCTGGAATTTCAGACAAAGACGAAGATGGCCAAGGTGATGGACGGCCGGGCAAGAAGGCCGCAAGGACCATGAAAGTCGATGCTGTCTCTTTGGTGACAAACAAAGACGGCACAGTATCGATTGGTGAAATCGCAGGTCTGTCGCACGATTTACTGCAGAAAACGGTGCGCAGGTTCATGACTGCCCACTACAGTGAGTGTCAGATCTGTAGATGTGGGTTGCGCTGATCAGCGGTCTGAAGGATGAGCTTGCAGAAAGGCAACATCAACTGTGCCATTCAAACAGCTCGGAACGCATCAAAAAGCAATGATTGCGACCCAACATCTCCCACCAAATTTCTCCTTTACTGTTGACCCCAGTCATATGTCGGTCGCAGTGGCTACTGAACTTTTGAGCTTCTGGCATCAACGACAGGACGAGAACATGGACGATGTATTTCGCTTTGAAAAGTGGCTGGATCGAGGTGGAAAGTTACAGCCACCAGCAGTGGACAGCGGCATTCCCATTCAGATTGTAAGAGACTGGCGATCCAGGTCCCGCACACCTGCAACTGCTCCTGCCCAATCCAAAGCCCCAGCTGGGAGGACTCAAAGGTCAGATCGGCAGGGAAATGGAAAGGGCAGCACGAACACAGTGCAGCCAAATGTCCAAGGCAGTGACATGGATGACTTTGAATGGGCATCTCCAGTCATCTTCGAAGGTGCAGATATGCCCAGTCCAAGCCATGATCGGCATGGCCGCGTCAGTAATGGAGGAAAGTCATCCCACCTGAAACGTCTCCACCGAAGGAAGATAGCTGCAGACGTTGAAACTGACCATGATGATGACCCACTGGATGATGGGTGGCCACAGGCCAACCAGCATCACGAAGCGACTCCCTTCCCATGCAAGACAACTGCACCGATTTGGCCCGATGATGCACATCAGAAAGACACCCGCCAGGTCCGCAATAAAACTCCATTCCCAGGGAGGGCAATGAAGGAACCCAACACATTGTATGTTGAAGAAGAAGCGTCCAATTCCGATGAAGTCGATCGATTGGAAGGTCTAGGTGCAGCAGACGAATTACCAACACTTGCCAAACAGAGGCCAGGTCTGTTTCCATCGCATGGACAGGCTATCATATTTATCATTTATTAGCTGAGTTGATTGAGTTCACTGCAAAGATTAAGGATGGTTCCGAGCACCAGGGTGATGATCATTTGCGAAGTCTTCCAATCGCCCAGGATGCACCTCCAAATCCAGTTGGATGTGGAAACAAGCGACCGGAGGTAAGGCTGAAGCCTTCCTTGAAGCAAGGAGGCCAAGCACGGATCAACCCTGGATGCACTAAACAGGATGTAGCCCAACCTCATTCTGCAACTGCCAGTAAGGGCCATCAAATTCCTTTATGAAATGGCAAGGGTACGGATTCCAAATCAGGACAGAGGCAATTGGCAGTGAGCAGTGGAGATGGAATGACGGAGGGCATCTGGAAATCCCCTCGGGTCCATCAGGCCCCTGCCCGGCCGGATGTGGATGTCCCTTCACCCCCATCCAAGTGATTGCAGAAGCATACATTGGCAGATCCAGGGGTTTCTCCAGGAAAGAGGGCAAGGATGCAATGATCTCGGATGGAGTTTGGATCTGCATGTACATATAATATTATAGAGGCGATGAAATCATTGATTCAGTTCAGGTTGCAAAGGTCATGTCAGGGTGCATGCCCCACCCCGGTTACGCAGGGCCCCAATCGTTTCGTGTTGACTCACACACACATTTGTGGGCACCCATGCCATTGCTATGTAGTTGTTGGTATTTCTACTGGATTACATGCCAGGCAGCCAGCATTTATCTTTCATACTGGGCACAGAAACATGACATTCTCAACTCCCCGCCTCGTGGCAGATGTTCCCACGGTTGGGTGTGGAACATTGATATTCGGAGTGGCAACAGCTTCCGACAAGTGAAATTGTTTAGCATCCATCCACTATGGCCGAAAACATTCCCCACAGAGTACACTTCAATCCCAGAGGTTTGGTTCATTCAATTTCATACCACAATTCCATTAATCATTCGTAGTTCGTATTCAGCAAATCGATGCCAGGGGGGAGGACCCTCTGCAATCCGCAGGCCCCTCAAGGAGGGGTCAAAAGGCAGGAACCATCCAACAGTTGACAAGCCATGGTCGACATAGCCAGATGCTGGAGCACCTTCCACCTCAACCACGGCTTTCTGAGGTTTCCGCATCAATGGTTGATCCATTTCCACCCCCCCCGCCACCTCCTGAGGATGACATTCCACCCCCCCCACCGCCTCCTGAGGATGACATTCTGCCCACCCCACCACCTCCTGAGGATGACATTCCACCACCCCCGCCACCTCCTAATGATCTTGAGGTCACGGCCAAGGAGATGCCACCACCACAACCTAGCGAAGCCAGTGACGATAGCAAGGAGAAAACCCCCCCGCCACAGTCTGATGAAGATGAGACTGACAATGCCCTCATCCCACCTCCACCCCCCTCCTCGCAAGGATCTGACTCCCACCATTCAGTCACATCACCAGATGGGAATGATACCTGTATGTCAAGTTGATTTTGTACATGTTTGGATTGCCATCTGACGAATACAGCGATGGACACTGACATAACTTTGGAACTACCTGCACAACCCCCATCCGACGGTAAGTGTTCATTGGTCCATTCAACCCCGTCGGTAATTTTCATTGATAGTATAGACACCTGATTCCTGGCTGAAGACATCAGCAATCCCCAGGTGCCAATTCTTGAAGATCAGCCGGATGTTTTATTCCGTGCAGAATGGCACCGACTGCAACAGAAATTTACGCGCCTATGTTCCGCCTGGATGGGTGAGTTTCATTTCATAGAATGCAATTAATCCAGCTGCTCGACACAGTACAGGCCACGACCTGTCCAATGAGGAGAAGCAGGAAATGGAGGTGCATGGTTTCGTGCGTCCAGGAGCTGATCATGCCAGTAAGCACCCCAGACAATGTTCCTATCCTCACTTGACTCCCATGCAGTATATTGGGCCATTCATCAGCTTAGGCTCACCCATCGTCCTGTCCGGTATCATTTCCCTTTCCATCCAAATGACCAGTTTGATCCAGCAGTCGCGGATGCAATGGCACGGACAGCAACAGATTTTGCCTATGTGGTACTACGACAGATGGACCTTCAGGAGGAAGCAGAGAGATCCCTCCGTCAAATCGCTGATTTGGACACCTTCTATGACCCATTCGCTGCAATAGGCCTTCAGCGGTTTGCAGCACAACCTCAATACCTGGCCCGGCAGTCAGTCATGGACATGATCTTCATGTACATGAGCTGCCACATCGATACTGCCATTCGGCACCTAGTACAACTGCTGACTGTGGCCACATGGCCAGCACACTGGTATCGCAATCTCTGCATTGATATGGTGAGTGTTCTGTGCTAGAGAGATTGCAAGGCATTGACTCACTATTATTCAGAGTACCCTGGACTGTCTCATCCCAATAGCAGTCACACAAAATTGTTATCGGCTCCCGTTTCCCACATCGTACATGCTGCAACATATGGGGGGATGGACAGAAGAAACCTTCCGCAATGCCCTGTCTCGTGTTCCAGAGGCGCAGATGTCTGATACCTGCTTGCACGTTATGGAATTACTGCTGCAGTGGACTCTGCACCTGCAGGAAGATGGCGGGTTTGTGCTTCTGTGGTGGTTGACAGCTGCATCGAACTATGCAAGCAACTCGTGCGTTTTGTGCTCCGATGAGGTGCAGACCATTGCGCAAAGGTATTTCAGGGTACAAGCTCCAAATTTCAACTGTCATAGGCAGGGCATACTGACAATATACTTAGGACCTTTGGCCATCAGACAAGTCCCCCATCAAGGATCGCCTCCATGGGACATTGGAATCGTGGGTGGAGAGTTACATGAACATTGCACGCAGAGTAGAGGCGCTTCTCCCTGACCTTAATGCAGAAGTAGAAGAATTATTTGAGCAGTTGACATGCATGGCCCAGATGTTGGGATTGTACACCGATGGGGCTAGATGTGAATTGTGTACTTGTGTAGAGTAGATATAATCATCTCCCACTGCACCTGGCATGACAGAGATCGATATGCAAAGAACCATGATTTCAGCACAATGACGACCCCAAACATTGAGAATGATCTTTCGATATGCCTCAATAAATTAATATGCCCATGTCTTTATGTCTGTGCTGCCCGCAAATCCCTTGCTATGTCCAATATGTGCGGCCTCTCACATAGTGGGACTTGAATGTATCGATGGACATTCTCTCGCATGTAATATGCCAGGCATGCCCGATCGCCATCTATGCCATCGACTTGGTGAATCAATGCCAAACCTGCAAGTGCAATTACAGTGCCTGGATTGTACTGCAGCCGTATTCCGAGCTCTGGGACCAAGAAGTGGAGCTGCGGATAGTTGCCGACAGTAAGCAGGGTGTCTAGCCATACCTTCCGGCCATTCATATCTTTATGTGCAGGTGAAGCGCGATTCACCATTACCGACATAGAACTGTAGACCGAGTTCCACATTGGCAAGACGGCCTCCATATCTTCATCCTGCCATTCGGCAGCCTTTGATCTGAGTCATCTTATTGCCTCCTGTCCATGCAGGTACACTTTCGGGTGCATGATACACAGTGCTCCCAATAGGATGGCTTGTAGCCCAGCTGTGCACTGCAGCCATTCGCATACCTCCTTCGGTTGCAATTTTGAATTTAAGAGTCGCGATACTTCAGGATGATGCACATCATTGCTTGGCTTGAAACTGCATTTCAGCCTGACCCATGTGCCAATAGTGTATTCCATACCCCATGCCCTTGTTGAAACCATGCGGGTGAGAGGTCTATTGCGCCTTTAAGATTTGCGTCGTTGTGAAAGTTCTTCCCATTGTTCCGCCATCCTCCCATTCCATGTGACTTCAGGCTCCGTTGAAGTGGAATGCTGAGCAGTCCAAGAGAATTCCAAACTTCTGACTGCTCCCCATGTTAGCATTGCAAGCAATCTGAAATTCAGAAGGTCAACCTGATAGGCTTGGCTGATGGCATTTGGAAGATACCATAGCAGGATGCTGCCCTCCTTGTCGATCACCACTGTAGGACGTGTAATTTCCATATCGTTTGAATGGGCCAGGTCAGTCTGAACACCCTGCTTTATGTTGCAGGTCACTTGTTGATGCTTTTAATCACTTTTCATTTGGCGGATCTTGTGTACTCACCGCATTCTCGATATGCTTGTATGATGACAGCCAGAATGTGATCTGCCTCACAAGCTATTTGCATTGGAATGGATATTGCCAGCAGGGCACACGGGCCATCCACTATTTCTTCATGCAGCCTTGCCGTCATGTACTGGCAGATGGCGTCTGTTAGATGCATTTGCCAATCATTGGAGGTGTTGGCAGGACATTGCACGGCAGCCATTCGATTTCAGTCAAGAGGTAGATGGCCCGATGGAAATCCTGAAATGCAAGAGTACCGATGCCGCATTTGCAATATTTTCGACTTACAACATGAGTTGGCACCCAATATGTGGTCAACCACCTGGAAAGGCAATCGAAGCTATCAACGGTGCATTGATATTGCACCTTCAATTCCAGCTTGAAAATCAGATTGGATATGATTTCCAGAGGCCACACTCAATACTGCAACAATTTGGTGATGACATGGGCTGGATACATTTCCTCTACTGGTTGTTCATGTACTTTGCTATCATCTACGATAGCGACAGTGGACACCTCCACGGGTTGCAACGACAGGCGCCATATCGATAATGAGCATGTCTTCCATCTTGGCTTAGCCTCGCCCAACCTTCTTGGAGATGCCTGTCAGCAGAGTGGGGAGGAATCTGCCACATATGCGACACAGTCGGCCATTGGGTTTGACTTGCGGACCACCCATGGACTGGCCTGTTGCTTGCTTTTGATTGGATCAGATATATCCCAGAGGCCCTGCCCATTGGTTGCGACTGGTACAATCTTCCTTCTATTTGCCCGTTCGTGGTTTGCGATGTTGTCTGATATCTACCCGACGGGCCCACCCATAACATTTCATGCGCACAACATTACTTGTACGGGCTCTTCCGTGGGTTGTCACCTCATCTGAGATATATTTGCCAGGCCTGTTCACATTATCCGATCGAAATCATATCCGTTCAATGGGCCTGTCCCTGATTTTGAAACACCATCCGCTATAGACACAATTGGCCCTCCCATACCATTAGTTGGATAGAATTCACCATGGACGGGCCCGTCCATAGGTTTCGACCCCATCCAAGATACAACCATCGTGCCTTCCTATATGATTTTTCAGATGGAACATCCCATGCACAGGCCCGTTCTTGTCGCACAAATTATCCAATATGTACCTGATGGGCCTCCCCATAAGATTTGTTGGATGGGTCCTCCCATGCATGGGCCCATCCATTGGTTGAGACCTTATCCGTTATATACATGGCGGGCCTGCCATATGTTAGTGCTCATGCCGCACCCCTTCTACGGCCCGTCCTCGTGTTACCACATCATCTGCTATATACCCGACAGGCCTGCCCATAAGATTTGTCGTATGGATCATCTCCTTTCTCGGCGTGTCGATGGGTTGAGACCTCATCTGCTATATAGATGGCGGGCCTGCCATATGTCAGTGTACATGCCGCCCTCTTTTATGGGCCCATCCGTGTGTTACCACATCTTCCGCTATATACCCAACGGGCCTGCCCATAACATTCATCGCATGCCTCATCTCATTGTCGGGCCCGTCCATGGGATGAGACCCAATCCGTTATATACATGGCAGGCCTGCCATATGTTAGTGTACATGCCGCACCCCTTTTACAGGCCCGTCCGTGTGTTACCACATCATCTGCTATATACCCAACAGGCCTGCCCATATCATTCGTCGCATGGATCATCTCATTGCCGGGCCCATCCATTGGTTGAGCCCTCATCCTTTATATACATGGTGGGCCTGCCATATGTTAGTGTACATGCCGCACTCCTTTTACAGGCCCATCTGTGTTTTACCACATCATCTGCTATATACCCAACAGGCCTGCCCATATCATTCGTCACATGGATCATCTCATTGCCAGGCCCGTCCATGGGTTGAGACCTCATCAGTTATATACATCGCAGGCCTGCCATATGTTAGTGTACATGCTGCACCCCTTTTATGGGCCCATCTGCGTGTTATGACATCATCCGCGATATACCCGACGGGCCTGCCCATATGTTCCCATGGATGTTTCATCCATTCCCTGGGCCCCCCCATGGGATGAGACCTCATCTGTTATACACGTGGCGGGCCTGACATTTGTTGGTGTACATGCTGCCCCCCTTTTATGGGCCTGTCCTCGTGTTACCACATCATCCGCTATATACCTGACGGGCCTGCCCATATGTTTCCCATGGATGTTTCATCCATTCCCCGGGCCCCCCCATGGGTTGCGACCCCATCTGTGATATACATGGCGGGCCTGCACATAAGATCCAGGCCCTACCCATATCTTCTGATAGCTATCACACCCCTCCCACTGACCCACCCTGGGGTGTAACATCATCTGATATTTTCCCGACAGGCCTGCCCATAAGATTAGACAGGTAGAACACCCCTTGGACGGGCCCATCAATCAGATGTTGCATCATCCGCCATATTAGCGATGGGCCTGCCCATATTTTCCGACCAGTTCCTTATCCCTTCGATGGGCCCAACTATCAGTTTCGATGGGTGCAGCATGCTTCAGACAGGCCTGTCCACAGGTTGCGGCGCACCCGCTGTATGCATGATGGGCCTGACAATAAGTTGCAATGGATTGACTCTTGTAATATACTTGTCACAGGCCTGCTCATTTCCTGCTGTCACTCTGGGCTTCCAGGCCTCTTCATATGTTATGACTTAATTAATTTGACGGGCCCACATCAGGCTCTACATGAGTAATGGTAATTTGGCGCGCAGGCTACCCATATGTTGTGACTAAGCTGACTACATGGGGTCTCCTGGCACCATTGTAATGTGTGCCGGCACTGGACCAATGCCATGGGCCATCATGCAGGCCATCCTGGCACCATTGTAATGTGTACCAGCACTGGACCAATGCCATGGAGGCTGGCCCAGCACCAGTTCCATGTATTCTGTCATATCCCCAATGCTATGGGTCCATGCAATCCATCCTGGCACCTTTGTAATGAGAGCTGGACATCCCCAATGCCATGGAGGCCATCCTGGCACTGGTTCTATGTATTCTGGCATATCTCCAATGTGATGGATCCATCATGCAAGCCATCCTGGCACCTTTGTAATTAGTGCCGGCACATCCCCAATGCCATTTGGCCATCATTCAGGCCATTCTGGCACCATTGTAATGTGTTCTGGCACAACACCAATGCCATAGAAGCCACCCTGGCACTTGTTCCATGTATTCTGGCATATCCCCAATTCACTGCGTCCATCATGTAAGCCATCCTGGCACCATTGTAATGTGTTCCGGCACAACACCAACACCGTGGAAGCCGTGCTGGCACCTATGCCATATGTTCCGGCACATCCCCAATGCCATGAGGCCATCATGCAGGCTGTCACAGCACCATTGTAATGAGTTCTGGCACATCCCCCAATGACATGAGGCCATCAGTCAAGCTGTCCCAGCACTAATGCCATGGAGGCCCACCCAGAAATTATACCATACCATGCCTGACCTGCCTGACCTCCCAGGAGCAGGTCCACAGTGTATGTACATACTGGTACCAGTACCATGCTGGAGATGCATGTATTACCACAATATGTGGCTCTGGTAATGACCAGAAGACTAGCCAACTACCCAGTACATTTAAACTGTGATTTCAATGCCTTACAGCCTCCAGCAAGCCAGAACAATACCATGAAAGCCACCATCATGCTATACAGAAAAAACAATTGAGTTATGCCAGCCAGTCATCATTCAATCATCTAGGTGAACCATGACTCCATTGGCCCTTAGCACTTGTCACACCACAGCCTTGGTACAGACATCACCGTACCAGATTGGTTTTCCAGTATCTGAATTATACAGTAACAACTACCAGCTGGGGTAGCTACTTCTTCCTGGAGATCGCATTTTGACAATATAGAATATATTTCTGCAGCTAACCAAGTACAAGTACAAAGACAAAAAAACATGAATGGATTGTGAAATGACAAGTACATTAAAGTTAGTCGACCTCCATCCTATCTTCCTGTCCAGGCGCTGATCCGACTGCTGGTGGTGGTGGAGTAATAGATATTGCTGGACCTCCAGCAGGTCCATGCACAGGTTCAACATTCGAAGGAGGTACTTCCAAGCCAGCACCTCCCTCGAATGAAGCCAGGGGTGGTTCAGTGGACTCCTGTCTTGAGCCACTTCGGGATGATTGAACCTCTACAACACTGGTGGCAGTGCCAAGTTCCACCATGACCGGCATGTGAGGGTACCAGTGTAGGGTTGGATGTAGTGTGAAATGGGACCAGAGGATGGTTAAGCAAGTCTGGGGCTGGGAATAGGTGATTATGGATGGCATCTACCACCTGATGGAGAGCAGCAAGCTCAGTATGGGTTACTTCAATCTCCCACCTCATGTCAGCATTCTCCCACTTGAGGACAAGTAACCTCTTCCCAATACTCGTCACAATGGCATGGATCATCAGCACCGGTTGTAGTAGTCGCCACTGGAGTGATGGGTGGGTCTGTTGCAACGCTACTTGCATGAGACCGTGACCAGGATAGCCATGATGGAGTAATAATTTCCACTACTCATAGAAATGTTAGTTCAACTGATCAGCCAAAAATATAGGACTGTGAATAACTTACTGGGGCGGCCAGTCCATGGGCCAGGAGATGAATGATGGCTTGTTACTTTGGATGGACTGGCGGATCAATTTCGGCTTGGTGCCCTTTGACATTTGGCTCGTCAACCAGTCGATGGAGCTGGCGCAGCAAGCATTGAAGTGGTGGGAAGGCCAGTGGTATCTTCTGGCAATCATTGCCAGCAAGGCCTTGATCAGGAGGCTTTTCACTGCATCTCAGACTTGTCTCCCCTCCCCTTGAACAAGCTGCATGAATATTTCATACAGTGGCATTGCCAGCATGCCCTGCCAGCTAGCACCATACATGGCCAACTCCTGTCCTGGCATCTCACACACTGCTCAGCTTCTGGCACTACCTCCCAAGACTTGGAGGGTTGTTGATGTCTCGCTGGTCCTGCACATCCTCATTGACTGCTGGTTTCGCCTTCTTTGTTGGTCTCCTTGACCAGCTCTGGCCTCTACTGGTCTGATCACTGGCATCGACCAGCTTGGCCACTGGCCAGCCATGTCTTGACTGGCTACGGCCCCATGCCTTCTCCTTGTTCTGATCCTCTTCATTTCCCAGCTTCTGAATCACAATTCCAGTGGTTGTAGCTGTAGTGTCTGTGGGTGCATGTTCGGATCCTGTGTTAGTGGTCTATCCAATTGCCATTGTCAGAATTAGTGCTCACCTGGAAGTCAAATCCCTTGAGCCTCATCCGTACCCAACTCTCTCCCCTTCCCCTTATCCACTGGCTGTGCCTGGTGCTCAAGCCCTAGACGAAGGCCCGGTAAGTTGCTCCATGACCTTGTAATATGGGTGAGATTTCAGCTGGTGATGAAGGCGATACCATGGATGATCCTTCACATTGGCCTCTCGTGCCATCATCATCTGGTTGAAAAGGGGGCCATTTTCTGCATCGCAAAGATTATTGCTGGGTCAACCATGTGCATATTGATAGCAATAAGATGTGGAGGGATCTGAATGCTGGGGTAGATGTTCAACAACTGTGTGGACAATTCCCTACATAGATGTCAGGAACAGATATCATGGCTGCGATTTCACTTACCAGCTGGGCCCACACAAGCTGAGCCACTTTGCACCAGTGTGTACCATCCTGGCCCCGAAGCCCTCTTAGTGCCTGCATTGTAAGCCTGGCAGCCTCCTCAACCATCTGCTTGGCATTTTCAGCAGTGATGACCGGCTGGATGTTGTTGGTCGATTGTGCCAGGACGAAGGTGCTGGTGTTGGTGGTAGACATAGTGCTGTTAAACCTTAGGTGTGCAGGTGGTGGGTGCTTGAGTGGTGTGGTGAATTTGCCAGCTAGCATACACCATTTCAACAGGCTTACATAAGCACAATACAAATGCTCACTCCGGTGATGTTGTGATTTACAATATTCAATGTACTGGTGAAAAAATATTGTGTAATACAATCTTATCACTGGTACTGAAATCATTCTCAAACATCAGTGTAATCCCCACAGCGCCTGCAATGTTTCGAACTTTCATATGGCTCCCAGAAATGTTAGATTAGCAGCTGGCCAATCATCCACCAGAGTCTGTAGATTTAGACCTAGCAATATGGCAATTACCACAAACACTGTTACACAACTCATGGCAACTACCAGTCCCTGCAATCAGCACATTTGACCAAACCCCCAGCAACTACCACACAGCCACCACACAGCCACTCAATAGTGTTTACCTGATGTTTAGTAGCTGTAGGACATTGGTAGATTTCAATCCCTGCTAAATATATTCACAAAATCAAATCATATTAAACCCTACAGTAGGATTTACATTTGGAAATAAGGACAATCTTCCAACTGCGGATATCGACTAAATAGGCAGGTGAGTAAGAACAGTTTACTCCTCGTCTGTCCCGTTGCCCTCCAGATCATTGTCCCCCACCTCATATGCACTGCCATTCGGATTGTCATCCTCCAGATCATCATCCCCCACCTCATATGCGCTGCTATTTGGATTGTCATCCTCCAGATCACTGTCCCCCAACTCATATGCACTGCTATTTGAATCATCATCGATGCTGAAAAATTTGGTGCAATCTTCGACCTCAACGTTGGTCCTCGCTCGATGCCAAAGCATGCTAAAATGATCAGAGAGCTGGTGCTGCAGAGTGGCCTGTCGATCTGCATATGCGCAAATTCCTTCCCTTACAAGGCGATCAACCATGACACCACTGGGGGGTTCCCTATGCTGCTTCCACCACTGCGCCTTGTACTCGAGGAATTTTTCTGTGCACCACATTTCTTCCAGCAAAAGCTCAACCTCTTCAGACCAGTGTGCCGCTCGGCATGGGCTTTTGCCCACTCTATGCATAGTGCTTAAAAACAATTTGATTTAGTGGAATGATGTGCTGACGTAGATATTGATGTACCTTCGATCATCCCCTCATCACTGCTTGCCACTGTCCCACATGCCCAGATCCAAGACATTGTTCTATATCCCTCACCCAGCCATGTCTTAAGCCTTGCACTGCTTCTTGGACCTTTGGCAGCCGTTGGAACCAATGATTGGCATTCGGATCATCAATGTCACCCCGATGTAGATGCAGTCGGTCCACACACATCCTTCATTGCAGCAGCCACAGCTCTTCCTCCCAGGAACCTGCACCACGGAGCACAAGGAGCGCCGCACAAGCTACCCAGTACTTCTGTATGACTCTGCCAATCTTTGAGGAGTGTGTGTTTATCAGTGTCTTTGCGTGAGTATTTGCCCTTTGGCCACAGATGTTCGTGTTTCGATATTTGATGAAATGAGTCTGCATATGTAGGTAGTTTCGAAGCTTGCCAAGGGCATCACGACATTGCGCCTCTCTAAGTTGCGCTTTGATGACAGAAATGTCATCAGAGATAGACATCTGCTCAGCTGGAGACAACTCCGATGGCATGCACAAGCGGATGGCTTTGGCTTTGGCTTCAGGATCTTCAGACCGTTGAACAATACTCTTGATGCCAATCATGTAAACCACTTGAATTTTGTGAAACTGTCGGATTTGATGGAAGAGTGCAGCACGATGTCATTGTAAACCTTGTGTCTTGAGTCACCATAAGCCGTAATTCAGCTGATACATCTGACTTCAAACTTCGCCTAGCATTGAATCTAGGCTCATCTGTCTAGGCCTGAAGGAAAATCACATACTGAGTTTCTTCAATTGCCAACCTGAAAGAAACAAAGCTGCTTGGGGACATTTTATGGCAGCTGAATTCCCCACGAGCAGCTGCAGCCTTGTCATCAGCGGCCAGCTGGGAGAAAACCTCAGCCTTGGTTGGAACTGCAATCACATCTGGTGACCCAATGTACACAACGCAAGGACAGGATACGTACAACACTGAGTGGTGGCATATGGATTCGGTTTGGATTTATCAGCTTCCCATGTGGTGATCATAGCGGTCCATGTCTCCCTCTGTGAAGCGCCAATAGATGTGTTAAATTCCTCCAGGGTAGCACAATGATGAGATCGCTCCAGCAGTGGCAGCTTTGAGCCTGTCACGAAGTAAACATCCTTCACCACTGTTAGTACAGTACACCATCCCACAAGATTCGTGCTTACCAAGACCAACAAGCTTTCTGAAGTTGTGATGGCCGAAGTGGTCATCGATGGTATCATGCCTCGCACCGGGTGTCATTTCTTTTGTGCTATTTGCGACATGATTGATCTCCAACCAGTTATGCTCGACCCCTTCGCCATCAGTGCGGCCAACACCAGGCAGAAGATTGAGAGAATGGGGTATAGCACATGAGGCAGAATGAGCAGGGGCATGGAACTTCGGAATACCGAACACAAATGATGACACGACGACAGTGAGGGGGAGATGTAGATGTTCAGGGAGCTGGTCTATCCTTTGGGCAAGGTTGAGTTTCCATTGACAGGCGATGTTGTAGGAAATGACATGGAAAGGAGCAGAAAGGGGAAAAATAGCCGAACAATATATATAGTCCATGTTACAGTAGCTGGGAATTTATGAACGGATGCGACTGGAAGGTGTGTAGATGTGTACTTACTGCTCGCCTTTTGCAAATCGCCCACACCACAAGGGCATACAAATTCATGTCAGGCACAAAGGCATAGTCCTACACCCATTGTACAAAGACCAGTTGCGAACTTGGTTTCAGCGTGAGCCATAGACCTGAAACTGTTACACATGCTAATCTAAATCGAGAGTCAAGGGTGGGAAATCAAAAACATATTACATGCAGACACACATCTTCTTGCATAGCAAACCAAAGTATGTGCTCATTGTAAGGGCCATCAGCAACAAAGTAGGCAAGGCTGGTATGCAGGCCTGGATCCTGGTCAGACGCATGTGCATGGTTCTTGAGCCAAAAGTTGGCATCTATCGCAATGATGAGTGAATAAAGAAACCTAAGGCCTTGATTAGAATATGTGTTAGTGCCCAATATGTCCAATGAACTTTTTAGAGGGCTCTGCATCTTTCCAATCATCAGGCAAGTTCATGCCCGGTTGTGGGCATGCAGGACACAACACAGCGAGCCCACCAGGTTTGGTGGTACAAATACCATCTTGCTCGCTTGCCCTCCCTGCTCTTTTGAGGAGTTTCATGTGGCGGAACTGACAAACCATGTGCAAAAAGGGATGACACCGACTCTGAGATGCACATCAGCAGGGACTAGACTAAGGGCCCATACCACATACCTTTGGCATATTAATACCTGTATTATCTGTAAGATGCTCCAGCGTGCGATAGTATTCATACACTGAAACTTTACTTGACCACATGAGTTGCAGAAAGTGATCCAAGACTGTTCTGGTGCAAGCTGTCCTTGGATTACAGATGGTGGCAGGATACCAACCACATTGCAGAAGCTGTTGGCAATGGGACATGCACTGCTCACAGCCACAGAAATTCACATTAACAGGGTGAATGCCATTGACATCATGATGATGAAATCTAAGTGACCATGCTCCGGACAGTAGCAAAACATGTCTTCATGACCGAGCTGAACTATGAGGCCAAGCTGCTTTAAGGTGACACGCTCAAAGAACTTTCTGTTCCACTTCTGCGAATGATTTATGAAGGGTGGGATGTATTATAAACTGGACGAGCTCACCTTGATTTGTGTAATGGTAAACATTGATGAGTTGCTAGACAACAGGTCTGACATGACAATGTGACCCCATGACAATCTTCGCAACGAAAGAGTCATTCGTTTGGCATTCCACTAGCCACCTCGCAACTACACCATTTGGCAGCATTGCCACGGCTCTCAAGCTGGAGTTCTTCAAAGAGATACTCCTCGCGATAACCATATTCTTCACCATTGAACCCTGCCCACTCCTTGAACGGGTCATCCTGTCCCATAAAAGGTCGGTCGAGGTCTTATCAGTTCAAAAAAAAAACTTACTGAGATTTGAGTTTGCTGCACAGATCTGCTGGGTGCAAACACCATAGGCATCTCCATCCCAATAGTTGTCCTCATTCCCCCAATCGTCTGAGGCCTCCATAAAGCTGTCCACAGGTCCATTCGGTGTAGTCCAAAGTTGGATAGGTGAGTCGTGAGTAGTGACGAGGCAGCAGTAGTCATCAGAAAATCGAACTGTGTGAGAGAAGCATGCCCACTTTCATCAAAGGTTTCGCAGTACACATGGTATGTTTTCTTTTTTTTCCTGGGGATCGTCATGGCTCAGCCTCGAGTGCAGGAGATGAGAAAAATTTGTGTTCACCTTGCATAGCCATTGCCCACAATCCTGATCCATGAACAATAATGACCCAAGAGAGAAGCCAGGAATTTTTTCGATCCTTCTTTCCATGAGTATTCACTTGGAAAGCAAGTCAACTGCCTGTTTGGTATTTTAAGATAAGTACGGTACCATTGTATAAGACCTTACCAAACAAAAACACCCCCATCTCCAGGCCATTGCCATGGTATGGCAAGCCAAACCATCACAGGGTCGCTGTGCTTTATGTGCATTGTGGTTGTGGGCTTATCAGATGGTAGTGCAGATTGGAGTCTAGGAGAAAGGAAGGGGGTGCTCCGCAAATAAGGTTCCAGTACTCACTGCAAACATGCCAGTGTCATGGGATGAGATTCAATTGGCTGGTAGGTAGTCATCCAATTATGTAATCACCCTTGGTCTTCTCAAATGCAAAGGTTGGAAGTACAGCATACATGGTTTCGTCTACTTGTCACATAGTTCTATCAGTACCAGTAAAAATATTGCATCTCTCTAGATATCATGCCTATTACATAGATCTATGAGATCCTGCAAAAACTTTGCTTTGTTGACAGCCATGCCTCACTTCGCAAGCAACATGATGAACTGTTCACTTGTATGCGCATTTCTGTAGACTTTGATGATGAGATTGACATCCTCAGCACCATACCCATGAGAAGCAAGATAGCGAGAGGTTAGAGTACCGAGTGGGTGCGCTAACGTCTGCACAGGCATCATAGAAGTTGGATAGTAGTGGCTTGATATTATACCGCATAGGTTGCGAATGTGACTATATATGATGGGGGACAGCTCTGCATCACTCATTGCAGTCTCCAGCCTAGTGGAAGAGGTAGAGGTTGCAGAAGATGAGGCACGGGATGTAAATGCTGAGGCTGTTTGTGGTGTCTGTGGCGAAATATGCAGTGAATCACAGAGCCGTTTTCCCAAGGTATCAATGGGGCTCTCAGGGACCTCCACAACGATCTCCAAAGGTGGCATGTGTTGAGGAACGCCTTTAACAATCACAAATGCCAACACAAGCCAGAATGAGGGGGTGTGCCTGTGTATAGGGTATTTGAACGACCCTTCCGCACATTTGGCACTCTCACTAGAAATGTCAAGCTTGGTTTGACATATAATCAAAACTACTAGCTTACACTGTGCGATGAATGCCAGGAGGTGAGCCAATCACAATCGCATAAAAGCCTGCTTCATCTTCAAGCAACATTCATACAGATGGTATGTCGAATGCAGCGAGTATTTGGGTGTGGTCTGCCCCATGTGGCAGTGAATTCACGATGCCTTGAAGCGTTCCTGCAACCTGCCTTGCCTCGTTCTCCGATTTACACTGGATTGTGACTGGCAATGGTGACGTTGCACAACCACATGGGATCAATGGACTAGTGTCAATGCTTAAGTTTCAACAATACACTCACCTGGGAATGCATAACCCACCAATCATCTGAACCATACACATGTGCACTGCTGTGAGGGCCCCCAATAACGGCCCAATAGTGTTCAATGGCGGCCATGGGATTTGTAAATGGCCGCTCATCTGGGCTCATGCTTTTATAGTGACTCAGAAATGAGGGGGGGTGTTCACAGAGCTTTGCCAGATATGGATCCATAGAAAGTAATCCACTTCCTGTAAAAGCCTGTAGTTAGTACTATGTACTCAAAGCTAACAATATGTACATCTGTCTACCAGTTTTGGCATCAAGGACTTGAGTGCATTTTTCAGAAAAATTCATGCTACGCAGTTGCGCCTGTGGCAAGTCAAAACATTGGCAAACATTTTAGTATGACCAATCACAGCAGGCAAAGGCCTGTGAATCGTAGGGCATGTGTGAGACATGGTCGGAACCTTGGGCAGTAAGATCTTAAGACCTGGCAGTGGTACAGCCAGTATGATGTATGCACCAAGCGCTAGACTGGTTGTCGAAATGTGAGCAAAAAAGATCATGATCGTTGTACAGTCATTAATGTGAATACCTTTGAACAAAATGTAATGTAGTGGTTTCTCTCCTACAGGTAGTCAATCATTAATCAAGATTTGGCTCCAAAGTAATTGTGTCGAGTTTCGATCCTACATGCAACTTACAGCTTTCACATCACATTTTTTTCTGGTTTTGTGTGCATATCGCCCACCGTTAATCACTGACTTGTAAACACGATTCTAATTCATTGTATACTAGCATGATCGAGGACCATGCAAACATACATGGGCTTATTCTAAGATATTCCAAATTCAGCAATCGAGAGCTACGAGGTGATGACAATTTGGCATGGCCGCAACTAGTGACCTAGGTGGCCAGTACTGCCAAAACAAATGAATGAAACATACTACGTTGTTGGACAACTACGTACCTGGATTCTGTCAGATCTCTCAGTGATGCAAGATGAAGTTTGCTGTATCCACTTCCATGGCTGTGGTGAGATCTAATAGCAATTGGGGTGACCAGCACTGTAACAGCGATGGCGAGGACATTGTGCAC
Organism: Pisolithus tinctorius; assembly: GCA_024663395.1. Classification (NCBI taxonomy): domain Eukaryota; kingdom Fungi; phylum Basidiomycota; class Agaricomycetes; order Boletales; family Pisolithaceae; genus Pisolithus; species Pisolithus tinctorius. The sequence continues at coordinate 35,594 of JANFAH010000166.1, forward strand.
GGTCTGCCAGTGCTCCTGGGGGACCCGCACCACCTGGATGATGTCGAAGAACCACACAACACTAATGTATGTGCTCCCACTCTTATGTCTGTACACCACTCAGCTCTGATCCCCTGAATTAGCTTGCAACCATAATCAGCATAATCTGTAATGCTAGCTGCTTCCTGACCAAAAGTAGGTATGGAAATGACTATTAGAGATTTGGACAGTGATTGAAAATCCGAGAACTCACTCCAAATTTATCTTTGGCCCCCTCCTCCATGTGCTTACTTGTTCCATGGCATGCCCTCGTATTCACCACACTAAGGAAGCCAGACTGGAAGCCACTCGAGAAAGTCGCGGGTGGTACTATGCAAGGTGAGGACTCTTGAGTCCACAACACTGTTCTACTCTTGTTGACAGATCAGTATCCAGACATAGAGAGAGAATCCGTGCAAACCGTAGTGTAGGATCCAAGTTGGTGTCTGCTGATGCCACTTCTAGCATCAACGACAGTGATCCATAAGTTGTGATTTATTAGAGGTGATACTTAGTTTCCCATTCACATCAGCACCAACACAGTGAAGTTCTCACATTAAGTACCAGTCTTGCTATGGTCAAAGATGCCAAGGATGAGCTGGTTGCATATGCACCGGCACCACGGTCATTCGTTGAAGGCATTCTCAGGAAATATATTGATTCCATGCCAGACAACTCAGATGATGAACTTACTGTGAAGTCATTGACAGGTGACCTTAGCATCATAGAGGACGCTATTGCTACAGTCGAGAAAATTCACAGCAAGGCGCTCAAAGGCCAAGTGGCCATCTACGAGATGTGTGGTGTCTGTCCAGAATGGTGTGCAGTGGGATCAGGGAACTAACTATTCTACTCGAGGATATTCTGTGCTTGGCGATGGAGGGGACCTCGACTTTGGCAGAAGCGCATTTCCTGGGTGAACTCGCATATCAGAAGTACCAATAGCTGCGATGCAATGTATAGACCACTTCCAAAATGCCATACATATTTTCTATCTAGCATACTCGACTGCAGATTGTTACAATATCACGCTGCTCAACTCCGAGCTCTTTTGGGATTGCAGCCATTTGTTCGGGTGGCTGCTGGCAGCACTCACTTTGTCCTGGTCCTTCGAAGATAACTAAGTAGGTTACATGTATAGTGAAATGAATACTTACTGGGGGTTGCTGTCATTGATGCACCAGGATTCGATGAGCTGCTCCATTACCCAACAAACATCTGCCACAGCTGCATTCCATAAGCCATACTGTGCTGCCCTAGCTTCATTTTGGATCCCCACCAGTGAAGTGCATCAATAACACTGAGGAAACCGTTCAAGCCAGGTTTGTTCAGTTCAGTCCACCCACCAGCCACCATATGCAGTGCAGGAACAAACTCAGCAGTCTTGGGCATTGATCCCTTCCTCCAGGTGGGTTGCAATTCGCACCACCAAGTCCAGAAGTCATTGGAAAATTTGTCAATATCGGGGATTGGGGGACATCCAGTACATGTGCATGAGATCCATCAATGAATTGCTTTGGGGCAATACTTGCTGCTTAGGTATGTGCCACTCCTTTCCTATTTGCAAAATTTGATGATTCTTCGAGATGGAAGTAAACTTTGAGGAGGTTACAAAATTCTTCACCAAGATCAGGTAATTGAACATAGCTGAATGACATACAGAACCATTCAGGGCAAGAGTCTGGGGGCAGGTAGTTACTAAAGTTGATTAAAAAATAGACAGTTCGGCATGCTCACCTAAAGATAAAATCAGCAAAGCCTTGGACTCTTCTTCTTGATTGGTGGTAGAATTCAGCACCTCAGAAGAACACTGGGGCGTTCCGGAAATCTGGGTATGCTCATTAGCATTGGCAGCACTGTCAGCTCACATGTCGGCATCACTGGGGATTAGATCTTGGGGTGAGAGCTGGTGAGCATGCTGGTGAGGCATAGACAGACACTCCTGTGCATCTTCATCATGAGGAGCACGAGGGGTTTGGGTTGGCATTCCTGTCCACGGTCATTGGGGGGTGAAATGAGGTGATGTTCTTTCAGCAATGCCTTGGACCCTTCCTCAACGGAGTTCGATATGATGAGAGAACATTGGGGTGTTCCAGAACTCTGGATATCCCCATCTGGATCAGCAGCACTGTCAACTTGCATGCCAGTATCACCAGTGGAGATAGTGGAACGTTCTGGGCTGTGTGGTGGTGAGACTGGGTTTGGGGGTGAGGGCTGCTGGTGTGGTGTGGACAGAGCATCTTCATCATGACGAGTGAGGGGACTTGGTTGGCATTCCTGTCTATGTTCATTGGGGGATGAAGTATGCTGACATTGTTGCACACTGTCAGGTCCATCTGCTGCATAAGACAGTGAATATGGAGTGTAGAACAATAGTTTTATTTTACCTTTGTCTTGGGGGTCTGTGGGAGCGCCAGATCTTCGGGACCTCACCCAGTGGGGAATGGCAGTGGTTCGTGGAACTGCGCACCTCAAATTTGGGCCAACGAACACATAATCTACCTTTTTGGCAGAAAACGGTAAAGGGGCACGTTGCAAGCGGTGGCAGCCATCGTCGTGGTCCATACTGTCGTCATCTTCTCTGCTGCCACTGCTGTCGTCGTTACCAGATGATTCTGTAGAACTATTGGGGGGCTTCTTATTCGGTGTTGCCTTTTTGGGATTGTCTTTGCCTTTGCCGATGTCTGGAGAATGGTCAGAAGAATCCATGGATTCGCATGTGTGCCCTCTAGACTTGCACCCACTGATTGGTGTTGCCTTTGTTGCTGCTTTGGGAGTGTCTTCGACTTTGTCGGCACCTTCAGGGTTGTCATCAGGGAGTAGGGAAATCAACCCATCGAATTCCATGGGAAGTTTGCTTGCATCGCATTCTTCTTGTGCTAGAGAGTGAGATGGTTGATGAAGTCAACTCTGGGCTGTGACATGTGTACAACTTACTGTAGCAAGTATCCAGATACTCATGGAAAAAATGAGTGATGGCTTGATATTTTGCTTTGTCATAAGCCTGCCAATTGTGGGGCACCAAACTTTTGTCACCTCCTTCATGCATTCTGTACAGGTTGACTGAAAGTAACAGTGACAGTAATAAAAAAACTTATGATAAAACAGTGATGTTCCCGTCCTTTCGAGGCTCTGGGCCACTGATGATGAGCATGACATGCATGCCAAGGATTGTGTGCATTCCACTAAGGAGTGGACCAGCAAATGATGGTAGCCTATTGATTGCACTGTAAAAGAAAATTCAGTTATCGTAAGAGATCAAGAATCAAGAAATAAATGACATATGACTGTCGCAATACAGGATCAGTGGCAGGTGGGTTGCTGAGGGCTTCAGTGCATTCTGCAATGGCTGTTTGAGCGTAATGGATTTGGGTTTGGCCATCGGTCGCTAGAAAATGTTCTCAAGTGACTTGTTCTCGGAAGGTTACCATTGCCTTCCCCTTTATGCCCTGAGCATTGCATCTCTCCTGAAAGTTGGGCCTGATGATGGTGTCAAAATGGTCCTTGGACCACCGCTGGTGGGCTTGCAAAGCCTTCGGCTTTTTCTTGCTTACACCAGATAGCTGTACAAGAAGGTGGTCCACATGTTGTTCTCCGACGCCACGATGTTTCCTCCAACCTTCCAATTGGCTCTGATGCGGTATTTGAGCCATGATTTGATCGCCTAGACAGGAAAAGGAGTGAGAACACGGACTTCCAGAGTGTAATCAATTACCTTGCGCATAGCGGTAACCTTGCGTTGTTTCTGCTCCATTTCCACCTTTGAAAGGTTCTCCATCGACTTCAGCTGTTCAGAAGCTGGAGTGGTGGGATTTTCAGACACTTTGAGCCTCCATGGAAATTTGGAGAAGTATGCATTAACAACTGAGTTGAGGTACTGCTGTGCATGGGAGGTGCCTGCCATAGATGCAGTTTGATAACCAGTGATGTGACTGGACAGAAAATCCAGGCATGGACCTTTTGCCCAATGGTGTGTCAGTTTCTTGACATAGGCATCAGGGTCGTCACGAGCATCGGTAGGCTGGGTTGTGGGATGTAGGTCAGGTGGGGTCAAGTACAGTGCTGACATGGTCGCTAGATCCATAATTAGTGGATTGCAGTAGAAAAAGAATGGATACAGACGTCATGAGGTCACTGATATTCAGTATTGTTTTGAACAGTGGTAAGAAGGTGGTGGGGAAGGCACAATATATAGGAATACCACACTCACTGGATTGGAAAGTGATGAGCCATGATCAAGTGTCAGTCATGTGACACATCATGTGATCAGGAATTGAATAATGTCATGGGAACATTTGGTCATGTGCTACATCACGTAATCAAGAAATTGGTGGGGGAACAAAATATATTCCATGGGAACATCCCAATCTGGAATTTTTTTTCAAACACCGATGGAAGTTGTTGCTCAGGGGCATTTTCCGCATTGGGAAGTGGTAGTTGCCATTGGTTGTGTAACTCAAATGGTGGTAATTACCATGGTCATTTGGTCAAAATCAGCTGATATGGCTGAATCATCATGACTGTTCATACTGTTCATCCTATTGCATGAGCCCCAATTTCGGTCCTTGACTGCCTCTGTGTCACCAGCCTGTCGCAATCCTATCCCAGTTCCCAGCCCAACAACATTCGCATCGCCTGGTGGCAATTTCCCTGGGCCTCATCAACCTATGGACCTTTCAGACACTCCTGTATCATTCAGCTCCACATTGATACTGCCGGCTAGATCCCATCACCGGTGCCAATCCCATTGTCGCATTCAGAGCTTTTCACAGTCTCCCAGGAGTTCACCATACAGCCGGGAGATGATACTCCACAAACCAAGCATAAGTCCAGAAGTTCCTACACAACCATAGCTAAACACATCTACCAGTTCAAATGTCAAGGCAGATCTCCAGTATTGTGGCTAGGAGTGGGGCACGTTAGCCAGACATCAATGCTGCACACGATGCCAATCTGATCACCGCATATAGGTATTATGCCAATACCCTGGTGGATGCAACCAGGGAGTGGCGATCACATGTTGAGCGGCATGCCATGCTTACCAGATTCTGGCAACAGTTAGCAGATCTTCTGGAGGAAGAGCCGGCAGTTGTAGGCTACTGCCTTAAACCAGACCAACTTTAATTTGTATATTTAACTCATTTCAATGAACATTATGTTGAATGGAATTGGAGAAGTGCACAAACTGGCCAGATTGGATTGTGACAGTGGGTTATGGTACATGGTAGCTATGGGGCCAGTAATTCACTGGCAATTCCTGCGCTGTGCACTATATATGTTTGTTGCCAGTCTATGGGAAACCATTAGGTACCGGCCTCAATTCTACCTTTGCCTCCTCATGGTTGGAGTAGGATAATTATCATCTGGATGCCATGGGGGCCTACGATTCCGCTCTGGGCAACGAGCCACAGCATCCCCTTCTGCTTGATCCAACAGTCTATTGTCCCTGTCCATCGCATGGCCTCTAGGCCTGGCATTTGAATTCCTACCCACCAGATCAACTCCTGACATAGATAAGCTTGTGTAATTGTGTTATGGATGTATACCTACCATCATTAGGTGATATGACCGTCTTATCATTCTGGGCTGCTGTAGAATGCTGTAATGAGAGGATTAACCAAGTGTGCATGGAAACCGACCATTGGATCTGATTCTTGGCTTGGGCTTGGGCTTCCTTGCAGTTGAATCGACACCATCATTGGCATGATTGTCTGATACAATTCTATCAGCAATATTCATTGTCACCAGATACCACTTACCAGCTGGCTTGGGGTATGCAGTAGCTGTATTGCGCCAGTCTGATGTGGACTGCTTCTGCCGTCTATTGTCCTCCTGTGCATTGGATGTTCCAGTGGGATGATCTTCGGCACACAATTCCAAGGTCATGTTAGGGTTACCAGTAAAAAATCTGACCAGCTCTGACATACCATCTATCCATTGCCATTTGGTGGAAGGTTTTGTGGGAGGAGCTGGTTCCTCCTCCGAGTGATGTCCATAGTCGGAGCCATCAATGGAATTGACTTAATGCATGATCAGTTATGTATATCCAAATTGATCATGACCTCACCTTCCATCCAGGGTCTCTTCCCTTTGGCTTTGTCTGACCGGCATTGGTGTTTGGAGACCGGCTCCTCCAGGGAACCATCCTGAGATCTCCACCTTCGAAACCGGAAGACATCTTCTGGGTGCTCCTGCTGTTGCTCCTTCCAGAACTCCAAGGTTTCAATTAGTTCATGATGTGTCAGCCTGGTGGGTTCTTTGAATGGGATATTGGGAGGAAGATACTTGGAAGACACATAGGATGCCCAGTTGTCAGCTATTGCAGCCCAAGGTACACTGGCATTGGTCCAATTCAGCCTTGGTCAACGACTGGACTACCTTCTGAACAGCTGGCTGATAGTGTTTGATCATAGCCAATGTCCCGGGCTGTATTCCAGCCTTCACAAGTACTTGCTGGATATCCTTCTTATGCTGCAGCTTGATCACCTTTAGGGCTGTCCATTTGGAGCCATACTTGACCAAGGCCTTCTGTGCCCAGGACCGACTGTTATTATACATCCAGTTCTTGATGGCCTGTAAAATATACTTAACATGACTGCAAGCACATCAAAACCATCAAGCTTACCATCCGTTTTCTATTCCATTCATTTTGTTTGAGGCTCTTGTTGGCAGCCAGCTGCTTGATTTTGTTCCATGCCCTCCATCAGCGAGGCCCTTTTGTTTGTGTCAGCTTCCTTCCAATCCTTTAGACTGTCTTGGAGGATTTGAAGTTCATCTGGTCTCAGCTTTCCCGGCACAGATTTTACTGTCTCCATGCTATCCGAGCTAGATTCCTCATCGGAGGAAAAGTCCTCATCTGAGGTATTAACACAATTAGTACTGTATCACTGCTGGCCATTCTGAATGTTGGAGAAGGTGTTGGGGTTGGTTAGTCGCAGGTAATGTTACCCTTTGAAAGAAAATTTGGAGTCCTTCCTCATAGTTACTGTCACCCATTCTTGAATAAAGTTCCAGGGGCCAGTAATGTTCCGGTCATGATACATACCCATTGTTAGTATGGTCTTGTTCCAGTCAATTGGTACTGTGCCAAACATGGTAAGCCGATTTGTCTATCATCCAGTCTGCTACTATATATAGATAAAGTATAGTTTGATCCCGATTGGATCTTCTGACATTGATTCCGAGATCCAACTCAAATCATAGTCATGCAGGCATCACAATGAGGCATGTATGGCTGAGGCCTGCAGACATCCTGCAAGGACTTGATACTAGACATGGGCAAGTCATGAATCGCCCAGCTGCAGCGGCCACCCCAGTAACCCATGTCACTTGGAAAAAGTGAAAACAACCAGGGGATCCAAAGAAAAGATGGTCAAGTTTACTCCAAGAAAGAAGGCAAGATATGCAACTGGCCAAAGCAACGAATCACCTACTAGGGCAGGATCTTCGAGCATCCAGGAACCCAATTTAGTCCAGGGTAATGATGCTGACCTATATTGCTACATGGATGATGCATCACCACCAGGACATCAAGAATTCCAAAAAGCCAGGTGTGCATTATCAAACATCCCAGTGCTGGCAATGTGTGCCTTATGTATTACAGAACAATTATCTGGAAGAGTGGCTGCCCTATAAGAGTAGATACCTGTCTGTGCTCCTGGACATGGAGGCCCCCTGATGTCATGGCTTGTTTTATGTGTAAAGCAGAAGGGGCACCATATAGATGCATGGACTGTGCACATCGCCCATTGTCTTGTAAAACATGTTGCATCGAGCAACACAAGCTCAGACCATTCCATCAGGTACAAAAATGGAATGGAAGATTCTTTGAAGACTTCACTCTATGGCTGGTGAGTTCCGTTTCAACCCATCATCTGTGATGACTGATATCGTAGGTTGGTTTGGTGCTACACTTGGGCCATGCCGGAGCACCATGCCCAACGGAGAAGGTTCTTGGGAGGATGCTGCCAGCATGTAGATGATGAGTGGAGGACATCAAGGAGAGTCAATGACCAGCACATCTCAACCCACTGGATGATAGAAACTATCTGACAGTTGTGGACACTGGCAGCATGCACTTTTGCAATGTGCAGTATTGCAACTGCCCTGGGTCTGAGGATTCACATCTTCAGCTTACCATGGCTGGCCTATTCCTGGCTATGACTAAGGCACCAAGGATGGCTTTCACTTCCAGGTGCTGGATGACTTCATCAGGGACAATGTTGAATGTGGAACCTCCACCATGAACTATTATAGCAAACTTCAGAGAGTCACCTCAAGCATGTTTCCTCACCTAGTGCCGGTGAGTGTGATCACCCCTGGCCTACCATATGCCACATCGCTCATGCCAGTCGAAGAATAGGTATAGGGAATTGCTCAGGGTGTCGAGAATGTGGAGGCTCCTAAAGCTGTTGAAATGGCAGGGATTCCATCAACAGTTGCCTGATCCCTGGCCAGTGAACTTGTCCTCTTCTGCCCTGCCTGTCCCCAGCCAGGGATCAATGTACCGGATCAGGATATTGATCTCTCTGAGTCCGTATTCTATTCATTATTGCAAAGGCATTGTTAGCCTGACTTGTGTAGCTGGCGGTTTGCTAGGACCTTTGTGATGGACGGCAACTTCAAGGCCGAGCATATGCTGCCAAGAATGCTGCTGAAGAGGTCTGGCTCATGGATGGAAATGGCTTCATGGTCACATGCTCCATACAAGGAATATTTGACTGGGACCGTAAATAGAATAGAAGTTGGTGCGCCATGATCTCTCCAAAGCACTGGACTGATTGCGTCATGCAGAAATCTGACTGCAATAACCACCAGGCTGTTAATCAAGCAAAATGCACAAAGGAATAAGTGGAATCGACTGGGATTGGTGGATGTGCCTGTGCGAGGCATGGCTGTTTTGTACCTCATGCAATGGTCGACTTTCAGAAGGGAGAGCAGTACGCACCAATGCATAGTCCCTGGTCATGACTAACAATATAGCAGGCAGGTCAATATGGATTATGCTCTGGTCCATGCCATGCACCATGGATTGGACCCCCAACAGGTCATAACCTTTTATGACATCAAT
>JANFAH010000167.1:0-44537 GCA_024663395.1 Pisolithus tinctorius
AGCCACCTCCATGGCACACCCTTCAGTGTAAGTTATCACTTCTTTGTACAATGCAAGAACTAATGCATTGACATTCATCAGAGTATTTGTGAGGGAAAAAAGGATATCAATGCCCACATCACCACTCCTGAGCTGGTGTCCATCGCACTTACCACCATCATTCCCAAGATTCATGCATTCTGTCTGGGGTTCTGATGGAAATATGATGAATTCATTGTCCACAATGTGTCATGGGTGAACTTGCTGGACCATCCAGATTGCAACTGTCCATATTTCTATGGAGAATGCATTCAGCCAGGCACTTGTAAAAATGCGAAGTCATTGGTCTTCATGTCAAAGCAGTTTTCTCTTTATGTTGTCATTCCTGCCATGCAATGGAAGGATTATGAAAACTTCATTGAGACTGTGTCAATGGACTATGCCACCAAGCCTCATCAACCAGTCATCAATTTGCCCAGCACTCAGGCTCACCTTGTCGATTCATTCAGCAGTGTAGCAGAATGGCCCATATCTCATGATGTCCACATTGCTGAGGCCAAAGTAAGTCACTGTCATCTTTACCTTGATGATACCTAGTGGCCAACTAATCTTTCCTGCACAGTCTCAGTCACAGGCATCTAGTGGTAACCAGTTGTTTGTCAACAGTGAAAAATGCGATAATGTATGTGATCACCATTTTTTGAAGTACTTTGTCTCATTTGTCATCAGCCATCCCCTTCCCCAACAATGACCAACCAATGCACCCCAAGCAAGCACAACTACCAAGCATCCATTAGTGTGTCAAGTGTTATTACCATATCCCCTCCTAGGAAGAAGGTTGTACACTGCCTGGTACCCTCCCCCGATCACAACAAAGTGATTGAAGCACTTGCATGTGGTGGCACTGCAGACATGGATGTCAAGAAAGGTATGTGCTGTCTTTGTGGCCTGCCACTTCTGCATGTAATTAATGATTGGTCACAGTCCTGAAAATGAAACTCAAATCCATTGTTTTTTATCCAATACCTACACTGCCTTTGGAGGATATCTTAGAGAATTCCAACAAGCATTCATTCCAAATCAACCCACATTCATCGCATCCTGGTCAACTGATATTCAATACTTCGATGGAATCTCTCCTGGGAGTTGGTGCATTTAAGACAGCTTATGCAGTGCTGAGCTGAGCTCATTCTTACCCCACCAGCACCCACCAGCCTTGGATCACTCCCTTGTCATGATGTCATCATGAAGTGACCTTACCACAGTACTGGTGATGGCAACCTGAAGGACAAGTCCACAATCCAAATTGGCCACTACATCCTTCAGCAGGAACTTGAGAAGCTTTTTCAGGAAGCCAATGTTCTCTACTGGTCCCAATCACTCATGAAGATGACCTACAAATTCATTGACCATGCTATTGCAGCTTCCCCAACTCCACCACCATTTCTGATCCCTTGCCTCCATTTTGTGGATGCTGGACTTGCCCTTGCATATACCCAGGCTCCAGAGTCCACAAGCATTTCAGCAAGCTTATCAAGAAGCTTGACCTGAATGACTGGTGCTTACCTTTTGGAGGAGAAAATTGAATGTGATGGTGACTTCACAAAATTCATTCATAATTGTGATTGCGTTCCACTTCTCAATCCAGATGAGGAAGGGTATGATATTGCAGAGTTTCTCTGCTTTACTCAACATGTGCAATACATCAAGACAAAGGGGCTTGTTTACATAGCCAACTATCAAGGTATGTGTTCATTTGTGACATGTGGCATGGCTTCAATATTAATTCTATTATGCAGGGAGTCAAACACTGCTCACTGACCCTCAGACCTTAACACATCTGTATTGTTACGTCAGTGTGTCTAACTGTTGCCTAGCTCTGTGGGAAAGGGTAGAGACTTATTTGGTGAGGGAAACTTGGAGATTGGAGTGGAACATTTTGTGACAGAACACATGTCGAGAATGCGATCTGGAATTATGGTAGCATCTTGGAGTTTCACCCAGAGGGCTCAGAATTTCTCCCCAACCATCAGAATTAAATTCTGATGTCAATGCACTTACTAATTACCATACTATAAATTTTCTGCACCGTTGTTTTCCACCTCAGTGACTACTTCATACACTGAGGTGAGTATAGCTAGATCCCTGCTTGTTTACTTGGTACTGACATAGTGTAGAAACTCATACCTTCATTAGGTTATGAGCCCTGCTCTTGCACTCTAATTCCGAAAGAGTTAATATGCAGCACCAATACCCACTATGGCAAAAGACAATCATTCCTTACAAGTCCCAACTGTCAAGTATGGGATGTCTGGGTTAAGGCCGGACTGGAGACTGAAGCGGGTGCAAAGCCGAGGGGTCAGGGTCAGGGGTGAAGTCGAGGATGCAGATGTTTGGACTGTTTGGACTTAGTGACTGAGGATACAGCACTATTCCCTTGTGTGGGTCTCAGTCCAAGTCCAAGGCCAAGATGGAGTTATCAGAGGTGACTTAGTTGATTTCAGACTGAGGTCTACAGGCCGAGTATCTATGAGTTTATATACCAGAAGTAACTATAGTACGGAGACCAGTAATACCAGTCTCGCAAGGATTGCTAAGATGATTGGTAAGACAAGGATTACTAACGTATGACTAAGGTAGCGGAGACTGGGACAGGTGGACTGGGGACAAGACCGGGCAGAGTTTAACCAAAATGACAGACACTGCAAAGCAGTGTCTACCGCACTAGGACATCTGGGGATAGAGGACAGGCATGGCTGAGGCTGGACTGAGTGAGTGCAAGGCCAAGTCCAGCCAGGGTCGAGGCATGACTATGACAGTATCCCCCTCTTAGGGGTCGAACCCATGAGACCCCTGCGAGAGTGGTAGGCTGAGTTTGAAAAAACCGATACTTGTGACTTGCTAAGCCCTTTGCGTCTTTCTTTCTCATCTTAACCATCATGTCCGAACCGAGGCCGACCCCGGCAATTGACAACAATGATGAAGGCTGGGTCATCATCGGTTGGACCCAGGTGTTGGATGATGCCATCTGATACGACACCGACGACGAGGAGGAGATGATGAGGGCCAAGGCCAAAGAGAGGAAAAGGTGAAAGGTGGCTGAGCAAGCCTGGTGGGAGGAACAGGTGCAGCTTGAGGCCAAAAGGGCGGTGAGGGAGCAGGCTGAAGCTGAGAGGGCAGCACGGGAGAGGGCTGAGGCCGAGAGGGCAGAGAGGGAGGCCGAGGAGAAGAAAGCATGCGAAGAGGAGGAGAAACGGGAGGCCGAGTGTAAGTGTAAGGCCAGGGCTGGCAAAGGTGATGAGGCCGGTACTAGTGGTGAGGCTGGGGGTGAAGTGAAACAGGTGGTAATGGACCCTGGGTGAGTATATTTTTGATCTGGTGCATGTTTTCTTCTAACCTCCTTTTCAGCTGTACTCACTGTGCCTGCGCTCAAGTCGTCTGTGAGTTTGTCGTAGACAGCAACAAGAAGCACATTGCCTGTGTGCGATGCAATCAGTCGAAAGGTAAATGCCAGTGGCCCGGGGATGGCAAGGACACTGAGGCCAGTCCCAAGATCAAGGCCGACAAAGGGAAGAAGCGGAAGGCTGACGAAGAGACGCCAGAGCCTGGGCCAAGCCAGAAGAAGCAGGCGAAGACGAGTGTGAGGCCAATCGAGGTCTTGGATCTCAATGAGACTGAGGCCAGCGGGAGTGGAGTGAAGGAGGCCAGTGTGGCTAGATACTTGGGCTTGGAGGGCAAGCTCGAGCGATGCTGCAGGGCTGATTGCCAACAACCTGGCCAGCCTTTTCGAACTTCACAAGACCACGGTCGAGAACTCGGGCTGCATTGCTGACGCTCTCGAGTTGCTGCTCGATGAGTCTTATGGGTACAGGATGGCAGTGTCCCCCTCGGACTCGGGCTCATCTGAGCTCGACTCCGATGAACTGCGCAAGGAGGCCGAGTGGTTGAAGAACCACGGCGAAGACGAGGAGGGGGAGGCCGAGGGGGAAGATGAGGACATGGCCGAGTAGGGTACATAGTGTAGCACCTTCGTTAACCTTCTGCAAATGTCATGTGTCTGGTTTCGGTCTTGTACAGTAAGTGAAACAGAAGAAAGGGAAAACAAGGTAAGTAAGAGATCAAAGAAAGCTAGATACCAATAGAAAACAGAAAAGAAGCTGAGGCCGGTTGAGACCGGTCCTCATTGATATGGTCTGGGTTTACTGGGATAGCTGGAGTGAAATTCTTGGATGAGTTCAGAAGCGTTGTCAAGCTCTGTAGTGAGTACCCAAGTAGTTTCTTCATCAGTCCCCTCATAGCCAGTCCACCGGACTAAGTATTGAAGCCAACACTGGTGATGCCGGTTGACCTTAGAGTCGAGGATTTCTGCTACCTCAAACTCTAGGTCACCATCGACTTCAACTGGTGGGGGTGGTGGTTGAGTCCGGTTCGGGACGGTATTAGGGATGGCTGGCTCGAGTTGGGAAACATGGAAGACCAGGTGCACCGTGTGCATTGAGTCCGGCAGGCGCAGTGTGAAAGAGTGGGTACCGGCCTGAGCTATGATCGGATATGGTCCAAGGTTCTTCTCCAAGAGTTTCTTGGAAGGCTGGGTAGACCGGAAGTATTTGGCTTTGACATATACCTGGTCACTGACCTTGAAGTCCGGAGCTGGCATGCATTTAGCATTGGCTGGGCCCTGGTAATGCTGTTGTGCGAGGGACATTTCTTCCTGTAGGTATTGGTGCAGTGAGTCTAAGTCAACTGCATAGTCATGAGCCTGAGCGGAGGTGAGATCACGCTCCGGGTACACCAAGATGTTAGGATGGTAGCCCTTATTAGCAAAGAAAGGTGAAACACCAGTAGTAGTGCTAGGGGCATTATTGTAGGCGAACTCAGCCAAAGGTAGTAGATTGGCCCAGTTGTCCTGCTGATAGTTGCAGTACACTCGGAGGTATTGTTCTAGAGTCTGGTTGGTCCTTTCAGTCTGGCCATCACCTTCGGGGTGGTAGCCTGAGGTGAAGTGTAAACGCATGTCCAAAGCCTTACTGAGCGACCAGATGAAATGAGAGACGAACTCCGAGCCTCGGTCTGAGGTTACATGGGCTGGTACTCTGCGCTTCGAGAAGACATGGAGTAGGAATAATTTGGCAAGTTCTGGGGCCATGATAGTGTCGTAGGTGGGGATGAATATGGCCTGCTTGGAAAGCTGGTCAACTACAACGAGGATGGCCGTGAAGCCGGTTGAGGCCAGAAGCTGCTTGATGAAATCCATAGAGATGGAGTTCCATGGCTTCTCCAGCACCAGAAGTTGCTTCAGGAGGCTGTAAGGCTGATGGCAGGGAACCTTAGCCTGGGCACAGGCCATACAAGACCGGACATAGTCCTTGACGAAGGTCCTGAGGCCGGGCCAGGTGTATTCACACCAAATGAGTTCTAGGGTTCGGTTTTGGCCAAAGTGGCCAGATAGAGGGTGGTCATGCTTAAGCTGCAAGACCCTAAGATGGAGATCATTTGAGTCCGGCACGTAGATCCTTCCATCAAGGCGAAGGAAACCGGTGTCATCTACTGACCACTGGGGATCAGACATGTCAGACAGACAGATTTGTGAGACCGGGTCATCTGGCAGTGCAGCCAGGATATCATTGTGCAATTTCTCGACATCCATTAGGGCAACTGCTCGAAGGACCAGGTACTCGAGGTATGTGGCATGGAGGGAGACCGCTAGTTGCTCCTGGGTGAAGACCGGTCTCAGATTTTGCAGGTTCACTCAGGCATAGCCGCTATCCCCCTCTTTGGGGTAGACATCCCATTGTCTAGTTAGGGCATCGGGCTTAGCCCCGAGCTTACTGGGCCTGAATCAAATGATCATATTGAACTGAGACAGGAACTCAGACCAGTGAGCTTGGCGGCAGGTGAGTACTTTAGAAGTAGAAAAGTACTCAAGGTTCTTGTGGTCGGTTACAACGTCGACCGGTGAGGCCGAGCCCTCAAGGTAGTGGCACCAGGTCCAGAATGCTTCGAAGATTGCAAGCAATTCCTTGTCATGGGTATCATAGTTCAGCTCCGGGGCCGTCAGAGTCCAGGAGTAGAAAGCGACTGGATGTATTTGGCTGTCGCCGCAAGTGATAGAGAGGATGCCAGCGATGGCATAGTCCGAAGCATCAGTCTCAATGGTGATGGGAACTCTGGGGATGAAATGGGTTAAGACCAGCACAGTGGTGAAGGCAGCCTTGAGGTTGTTGAATGACTGGCGGCACTCCTCAGAGAAGTTCCAAGGAGCCCCTTTGCAGGTAAGCTGAGTCAGTGGTACAACAATGTCCGAGTAATTGAAAATGAACTGGCAGTAGAAATTTGCAAAGCCGAGGAAAGATTGAATGTCCTTGACCTTGTGAGGCTCAGGCCAGTCACAGATGGTCTGGACTTTTTCCTTTGACATCATGAGGCTGGCAGGGGAGAGGTGGAATCTGAGGTATTTGACTGAGTCCGAGTGGAACTCGCATTTCACCAGCTTTGCATAAAGGCCGTGAAGCCGAAGCCGGTGGAGTACTTCTTGGACATGCTGCTTGTGGGAATCTTTATCTCTGGAGTAGATCAGGATGTCATCTAAGTAGATGACTATGCATACATCCAACATATCTGCGAAGAGAGTGTTGACGAAGCGCTGGAAAGTGGCTGGGGTGTTGGTGAGGCCGAAAGGCATCACTAACCACTCATATGATCCATACCGAGTCTGGAAGGTGGTCTTCCATTCATCGCCCAGGGCAATCCAGATGAGATGGTAAGCATGCCGAAGATCAATCTTTGTATAGATCTTGGCTCGGCTTGGTGAGTCTAAGAGGTCGGAGATGAGCGGGAGTGGGTAGCGGTCTTTCTTAGTGATTTTATTGAGGCTGCGGAAGTCTACACACAGCCGGAGGGAGCTGTCCTTCTTTTTGACAAAGAGGACCGGTGCAGCATAAGGGGAAGAGGTGGGCCGAATAAATCCGGTGGTGAGGTTTTCATCGATGAAAGTCCAGAGAGCTTGGAGCTCAACCGGGGACAGCGAGTAGATGGTGCCGAGGGGTGGGGTTGTTCCTTCTTTGAGCTCTATCTTCAGGTCATACTCCCAGTGTGGCGGGAGTGCTGAGGCCTTGGCCTTGCTGAATACATCAGCGAAGTCATGGTACTCTTCCAGTACATTGGGTAAGGCCGGAGGAGGGGAGGCCGAGGCCGATCAGGCTTGAGCTGAGTCCGAGGGGCAGAGGTGAAGTTGGAACTGGACAGACCCTTCCAGTTTGCAGGTGTGCACAAAAGTGGCTGCATTGATTAGGGAAACCAGAGGGGCCTTCAGAGGGGTGCGAGCCAGGGAGTCGGAGACTGGTACAGATGGTGCAAGGCTGGGTTGGTCACTAGGACCGGAGTCAGGGAGGCCGGTGGGGACTGTGCTTACAGGGGGTGTCGACAGGGTTGGCATTCCTTGTGTAGGAGTCCAGAATGTTAGACTGCTCAATACCCAATCAATCAACGGATTGTAGTGGGTGAGCCAGTCATGTCTGAGAACTATCTTACACTCAGAATCCAACAGGGCTAAAAACAGGGTTACTGGGGTGACATCGCCAGATGCGAAGCGAATATTGACATCTACTGCCTGGGTTATAGTAAAAGTGGAAGTTCCATCAAAAAGCTGGAGTCGGATTGGTGAGACTGAGTAAGGGGTAAACGAATGTTGATTAGCAAACTGATTATCTATGAAACAGTGCGTGGAACTGGAGTCCACTAAAGTACGAAGCTGAGGTAAATCTGGGTTTTCTAATGTGACATAGGGGGTTAACGAGTTCGGGCTGGAAAGAGCAGACACATTGAGACAAGCCTCCAAGTTTGCACAACCAGAGTCAATGCAGCTCCCAGATTGTGCAGAGTCCTGGGAGCTGCTACCTATTTTTTTGTCTCGGGGGTAGTACCCAAGCCCAAGGCTGATGCAGCCTCGGTGGTAGCTGCAGCACGAGCCTTGGCCTTTCTGGCTTTCTTGGGGCATTTGTCAGCAAAATGGCCAGACCCTCTGCAGAACATGCAGAGGTTTCCATCTATGCGATGCTTGCGTTCTTCAGGGGTAAGCTTTCCATCTTTCCCGAGTTTGCTAGGCTCGGGCTTGGAGGAGTTGCTATTATTGTTATTGCCCAGCTTCGATGAAGCCAGCTTGGGGGAAGAACTGGAGTTGTTATTGCTGCCGGTCTTGGCTTTCTCCTGACCAGACTTGGGCTGACTGTTACTGCTGGAGCCTCCGGACTTATTGTTGCTGGAGTTGGACGAGCCCTGGTGTTTACTCGCCTGCTGGACTTCTTCCTTGTGCTCCCAGTAGCGCGCATCTATTTCTTGGGCGAGGTGGCGGAGCTCGTGAAGTGTCTGGGGTTTGCCAACTTGACAGACTTCGTCCTTAATCCAGTCTGGGAGTCTGGAATAGAAGTGGTGGCGCAGCACACCATCTCCATAACCTCAGACTTGCGAAGCAAGCCAATTAAAGTCAACTACGTACTTGTTAATGCGCTGGTTATCCTTCATGTATAAATGGTCGAGCTGACTCTCAGCATCAGCGACTGGATCGTGGGGGCCGAAGGTGGTTTGCAACTCTAGGATGAACTCCCTCCAGGAGTCCATGCAGAGAGGCCGGTCATTGGGGTCGTCGAGCCCAAGTAAGTCTGGCTCAAACCACTCTAAGGCCATGCCTTTGAGGTACAATTGGGCGAAGATGACCTTGGCATGGTCGGTCCTAAAAGCCCGGGGTCGGTCTTGGAAGTTAAGTTCACACTGGATGAAGAACGTGCAAAGCTTCTTGGGGTCGGTGCCATCAAAGGTGTCGGGCTCACGTAACTTGGTCCTACTTGAGGACTCAGGGGTGGTGCGGGCATTGTGAGCCAATAACTTGATGGCCGAAGCGAGGTTGTCCAAGACCGTAATGGTGGGCTCGGTGTCCGGATCTGGGAAGTCCAGATCATCTTCTGGATCATTGTCACTGGGACCATTATCATCGGGATCATTACTGGGGTCATCATCTTCTGGGGGGTTATCATCATCGTTGCCCGGCCCATCATTGCTGGGGTCACCCTCGGGGATGGGAGCAGTGGGATGATGTGGAGTGGGGGTATTAGAAGTGCGGGCTGAAAAGCCCCTGAAGGGACTAACGGGATCTGGGGAGCGCCTAGTGGTGCCTAATGCAGCTAGAGCTGTTTTGCGGCGAGCCCCACTGGCTGAGGCGGAGTCGGGATTAGTGGCAGAGCGGCCATGGGGAGGTTGGAAGCAAGTCTTGGTTGCCATGATGTATTAGACCCACACAAGTGGAGAGTCTGAAATACTGTCAAGTATGGGATGTCCGGGTTAAGGCCAGACTGGAGACCGAAGCAGTGTCACAGTTGTGTCTCAACCCCAGCCCAGACTCGGCCTCGCACTCACTTAGTCCAGCATCAGCCTCGCCTGTTTGCTATCCCCAGATGTCCTAGTGCGGTGAACACTGCTTTGCAGTGTCTGTCATTTCGGTTAAGTCCTTCCTGGTCCTGTCCCCAGTCCACCTGTCCCGGTCTCTGCTACCTTAGTCATACGTTACTAATACTTGCCTTACCAATCATCTTAGCAATCTTTGCGAGACCGGCATTACTGGTCTTCATACTATAGTTACTTCTGGTATATAAACTCATAGATACTCGGCCTGTACTCCTTAGTCTGAAATCAACTAAGTCACCTCTGATAACTCCATCTCGGCCTCAGACTCGGACTGAGACCCACACAAGGGAATAGCGCTGTACCTTCAGTTGCTAAGTCCAAACAGTCCAAACATCTGCATCTTCGACTTCACCCCTGACCCTGACCCCTTGGCTTCGCACCCGCTTCGGTCTCTGGTCCGGTCTCAACCCGGACACCCATACTTGACAGTATTTCAGACTAGCCACTTGTGTGGGTCTAGTACATCATGGCAACCAAGACTCGTTTCCAACCTCCCCATGGCCGCTCTGCCACTAATCCCGACTCCACCTCAGCCAGTGGGGCTCGCCGCGAAACAACTCTAGCTGTGTTAGGCACCACTAGGCACTCCCCAGATCCCGTCAGCCCTTTCAGGGGTTTTTCAGCCCGCACTTCTAATACCCCTATCCCATGTTGTCCCATTGCTCCCATCCCCGAGGGTGACCCCGGCAATGATGGGCCGGGCGACAATGATGATAACCACCCAGAAGATGATGACCCCGGTAATGATCCCGATGATAATGGTCCTGGTGACGATGATCTGGACTTCCCAGATCCAGACACCGAGCCCACCATTACAGTCTTGGACAACCTTGCTTCGGCCATCAAGTTATTGGCTCGCAATGCCCACACCACCCCTGAGTCCTCGAGCAGGACCAAGCTGCACAAGCCCGACACTTTCGATGGCACAGATCCCAAGAAGCTCTGCACATTCTTTATCCAGTGCGAGCTTAATTTCCAAGACCGTCCCCGGGCTTTCAGGACCGACCGTGCCAAAGTCATCTTCGTGCAATCGTACCTCAAAGGCATGGCCTTAGAGTGGTTCGAGCCGGACTTACTCAGGCTCAACGACCCCGATGACTGGCCTCTCTGGATGGACTCCTGGAGGGAGTTCGTCCTAGAATTGCAAACCACCTTTGGCCCCCACGATCCGGTTGCTGACGCCGAGAGTCAGCTTGACCATCTACACATGAAGGATAACCAGTGCATCAACAAATACATAGTTGACTTCAATTGGCTTGCTTCACAAGTCTGAGGCTATGGAGACGGTGCACTGCGCCACCATTTCTATTCCAGCCTCCCAGACCAAATCAAGGATGAGGTCTGCCGGGTTGGCAAACCCCAGACACTTCATGAGCTCTGCCACCTTGCCCAAGAAATAGATGTGCACTATTGGGAGTGCAAAGAAGAGGTCCAACAGGCGAGTAAGCACCAGAGCTCCTCCAACAGCAACAACAACAAGTCCAGAGGCTCTGGCAGTAACAGCCAGCCCAAGACCAGTCAGGAGAAAGCCAAGACCGGCAACAACAATAACAACTCCGGTTCTTCCCCTAAGCCAGCTTCATCAAAGCCGGGTAATAACAGCAATTCATCCAAGCCCGAGCCTAGCAAACTCAGCAAAGATGGAAAGCTCACCCCAGAGGAATGCAAGTGTTGCCTAGATGGAAACCTCTGCATGTTCTGCAGAGGGTCCAGTCATTTTGCTGACAAATGCCCCAAGAAAGCTGGAAAGGCCAAAGCTTGTGCTATGGCCACCACCGTGGCCGCACCGGCCTCAGGCTCGGGTACTACCCCCAAGACAAAAAAATAGGTAGCAGCTCCCAGGACTCTGCACAATCTGGGAGCTGCATTGACTCCAGTTGTGCAAACTTGGAGGCTCATCTCAATGTGTCTGCTCTTTCCAGTCCGAATTCTTTAACCCTGTACATCACTATAGAAAACCATGATTTACCTCGGCTTCGTACTTTAGTGGACTCCAGCTCCACGCATTGTTTCATAGATAACCAGTTTGCTAATCAACACTCTTTTACCCCGTACTCGGTCTCACCAATCTGACTCCAGCTTTTCGATGGAACATCCACCTGCACTATAACCCAGGCAGTAGATGTCAATATTCACTTCGTGTCCAGCGATGTCACCCCAGTAACCCTGTTTTTAGCCCCGTTGGATTCTGAGTGTAAGATAGTTCTCGGACATGACTGGCTCACCCGCTACAATCTGTTGATTGATTGGGTATTGAGCAGTCTAACATTCCGGACTCCTGCACAAGGAATGCCAACCCTGTTGACACCCCCTGTAAGCCCGGTCCCCACCGGCCTCCCTGACTCCGGTCCTAGTGACCAACCCAGCCTTGCACCATCTGTACCAGTCTCTGACTCCCCAGCTCGCACCCCCCTGAAGGACCCTCTTGTGTCTCTAATCAATGCAGCCGCTTTTGTGTGCACCTGTAAACTTGAAGGGTCCATCCAGTTCCAACTCCAACTCCATCCCTCGGACTCAGCACAAGCCTGATCGGCCTCGGCCTCCCCTCCTCCGGCCTTACCCAATGTACCAGAAGAGTACCATGACTTCGCTGATGTATTCAGCAAGGCCAAGGCCTCAGCACTCCCGCCACACCGGGAGTATGACCTGAAGATAGAGCTCGAAGAAGGAACAACCCTGCCATTAGGCACCATCTATTCGCTGTCTCCGGTTGAGCTGCAAGCTCTCCAGACTTTCATCGACGAAAACCTTACTACCGGATTCATTTGGCCTACTTCATCCCCTTATGCTGCACCGGTCCTCTTTGTCAAAAAGAAGGACAGCTCCCTCTGGCTGTGTGTAGATTTCCGCAGCCTGAACAAAATCACTAAGAAGGACCGATACCCACTACCGCTCATCTCCAACCTGTTAGATTCACCAAGCCGAGCCAAGATCTACACTAAGATTGATCTTCGGCATACCTACCATCTCGTCCAGATTGCCCTGGGCGATGAATGGAAGACCGCATTCCGGACTCGGTATGGATCTTACGAGTGGTTAGTAATGCCCTTCAGCCTCACCAATGCCCCAGCCACCTTCCAATGCTTCGTGAATACCATTTTCGCGGACATGTTGGATGTCTGCGTAGTCGTCTACTTAGATGACATCTTAATCTACTCTGGAGATAAGGAGTCTCACAAGCAGCATGTCCAAGAAGTCCTCCACCAGCTTCGGCTTCACGGCCTTTATGTGAAGCTGGAGAAATGTGAGTTCCACTTGGACTCGGTCGAATACCTCAGACTCCACCTCTCCCCTGCTGGCCTCACGATGTCCAAGGAAAAGGTCCAGACCATCTGTGATTGGCCTGAGCCTCGCAAGGTCAAAGACATACAGTCCTTCCTTGGCTTTGCAAACTTCTATCACCGGTTTATTTTTAATTACTCGGACATCGTCATACCACTGACTCAGCTTACCCGCAAGGGGGCTCCTTGGAACTTCTCTGAGGAGTGCCGCCGGTCATTCAACAACCTCAAGGCTGCCTTCACTACTGCACCGGTCTTAACTCATTTCATCCCCAGGGTCCCCATCACTGTTGAGACCGATGCATCGGACTATGCCATCACTGGCATTCTGTCTATTACCTGTGGCGATGGCCAGATTCATCCGGTCGCCTTCTACTCCTGAACCCTAACTGCCCCAAAGTTGAATTATGATACCCATGATAAGGAATTGCTTGCTATTTTCGAAGCATTCCAAACCTGGCACCACTACCTTGAGGGCTCAGCCTCACCAGTCGACGTTGTAACCGACCACAAGAACCTTGAGTACTTTTCTACCTCTAAAGTACTCACCCACTGCCAAGCTCGTTGGTCAGAGTTCCTGTCTCAGTTCAATATGATCATTCGATTCAGGCCCGGTAAGCTTGGGGCTAAGCCTGATGCCCTAACTAGATGATGGGACATCTACCCCAAAGAGGGGGATAGCGGCTATGCCCGAGTGAACCTGCAGAACCTGAGACTGGTCTTCACCCAAGAGCAACTAGCAGTCTCCCTTCATGCAACCTACCTCGAGTACCCGGTCTTACGAGCAGTCGCACTGATGGATATAGAGAAACTTCATAATGATATCCTGACCGCACTGCTGGACGACCTGGTCTCACAAATCTGTCTCTCCGACATGTCTGATCCCCGGTGGTCAGTAGATGACACCGGCTTCCTTCGTCTTGATGGAAGGATCTACATGCCAGACTCAAATGACCTCTGCCTTAGGGTCTTGCGCCTTAAGCATGACCACCCCCTGTCCGGCCACTTCGGCCAAAACCACACACTAGAGCTCATACAGCATGAGTATACCTGGCCTGGCCTCAGGACCTTCGTCAAGGACTATGTCCGGTCTTGCACGGCCTGCACTCGGGCTAAGGTTCCCCGCCATTGGCCTTACAGCCTCCTCAAGCAACTCCCAGTGCCGGAGAAGCCATGGAATTCCATCTCTATGGATTTCATTGAGCAGCTTCTGGCCTCAACCAGCTTCATGGCCATCCTCGTTGTAGTTGACCAGCTTTCCAAGCAGGCCATATTCATCCCCAACCACAACACCATAACAGCCCCAGAACTCGCCAAACTGTTCCTACTCCATGTCTTTTTGAAGCACAGAGTACCGGCCCATGTGACCTCAGACCGAGGCTCGGAGTTCGTATCTCATTTCTTCTGGTCACTAGGCAAGGCCTTAGACATGCGCTTACATTTCACCTTGGGCTACCACCCCAAGGGCGATGGCCAGACCGAGAGGACCAACGAGACCTTGGAACAATACCTCCAAGTGTACTGCAACTACCAGCAGGACAATTGGGCCGACCTGCTACCTTTGGCTGAGTTCACTTACAATAATGCCCCTAGCACTACTACCGGTGTTTCACCATTCTTCGCTAACAAGGGCTACCATCCTAATATCTCAGTGTACCCAGAGCGCGACCTTACCTCTGCCCAGGCTCGTGATTATGCAGTAGACCTAGACTCACTGCACCAGTTCCTACGAGAGGAAATGACCTTAGCACAGCAGTGCTATCAAGGACCGGCTGATGCTAAACGCATGCTGGCTCCAGACTTCAAGGTTGGTGACCAAGTATATGTCAAAGCCAAATACTTCTGGTCTACTCGGCCTTCCAAGAAACTCTTGGAGAAAAACCTTGGACCGTATCTGGTCATAGCTCAGGCCAGCACCCACTCTTTCACACTGTGCCTGCCAGACTCAATGCGTGCAGTACATCCAGTCTTCCACGTTTCCCAACTTGAGCCGGCCATCCCTAATACCATCCCGAACCGGACTCAACCACCACCCCCACCAGTTGAGGTCGATGGTGACCTAGAGTTCAAGGTAGCAGAAATCCTTGACTCTAAGGTCAACCAGCATCACCGGTGTTGGCTTCAGTACTTAGTCTGGTGGACCAGCTACGAGGGGACCGATGAAGAAACCACTTGGGTACTCACTACAGAGCTTGACAATGCTTCTGAACTTGTCCAAGAGTTGCACTCCAGCTATCCCAGTAAACCCGGCCCATACCAATGAGGACCGGTCTCAACTGGCCTCAGTTTCAGTTCTGTTCTCTATCGGTATATAGTTTCTTTGACCTCTTACTTACCTTGTTTTCCCTTTCTTTTGTTTCTCTTACCTCACTGGACATCGGACACCGGACGCCGGACACATGACATTTGCGGAGGAAACAACAAAAATGCTACGCTATGGGTCTATTTGGCCTCGGCCATACTCTCATCCTCCCCTTCGGACTCCTCCTCCTCATCTTTGCTGTGGGCTTTCAACCACTCAGCCTCCTCATGCAACTCGTCAGAGTCGAGCTCAGACGAGCCTGAGTCCGAAGGGGATACCGCCATCCCAAAGCCATACGATTCATCGAGTATCGACTCGAGCGTGTTGGCTATGTGACCCGAGTTCTCAACTGTGGTCTCATGGAGTTCAAAAAGGCTGGCCAAATTGTTGGCAATCAGCCCTGCAGCCTCGATCAGTTGCTCGAGCTTGTTCTCCAAGCCTGAGTACCTTTCTGCGCCAGCCTCCCTTTGCCCGCTTCCGCTAGCCTCAGGCTCGTCGAGGTCCAAGACCTCGGTCAGTCTCGCACTCGTCCTTGCCCACTTCTGGTTGCTGGGCCTGGCCTTGGCATTCTCCTCATTGACCTTCCTTTTCTTGCCTTTGACAGCCTTAGGACCGGCCTCGGCATCCTTCCTGTCTCCAGGCCACCGGCATTTGCCCTTCGACTGGTTGCAGCAGACACAGGCAACCCATTTTTTGTTGCCATCCACGAGGAATTCACAGACAACTTGAGCCCAGGCACAGTGCGTGCAGCTAAAAAGGAATGTCAAGAGAAATATGCACAAGATGGGGGGTACTCACCTGGGGTCCATAACTACCTTTTTTACTTCACCGGCCTCGCTACCACCGGCCCTGGCTTCGTCACCCTTCCCGGCCTCGGCCTTGCGTCTTTGCTCAGCCTCCCTCTCCTCCTCGGCCTTGCATTTCTCCTCCTCCTCGCACACCCTTTGCT
Source organism: Pisolithus tinctorius (assembly GCA_024663395.1). Classification (NCBI taxonomy): domain Eukaryota; kingdom Fungi; phylum Basidiomycota; class Agaricomycetes; order Boletales; family Pisolithaceae; genus Pisolithus; species Pisolithus tinctorius. The sequence goes on from JANFAH010000167.1 coordinate 15,968, forward strand.
CCTCAGCCTCCCATGCCATCCTCTCGGCCTTCTCCCTCTCAGCCCTCTTGGCCTCAATCCTCTCCCTCTCCACCCTTTTGGCCTCCAGCCACGCCTGCTCCTCCCACCAGGCATGCTCAGCCGCCTTGCACCGTTTCCTCTCTTTGGCCTTGGTCCTCATTGTCTCCTCCTCATTGTCAGTGTCATATCGGATGGCATCATCCAATACCTGGGTCCAGTCAATGACGACCCGGCCTTCGTTGTTGTTGCCAGTTGTGGTGATTGGCCTCAATTTGGACATGATGGTTAGGATGAGAAGGAAAGACGCAAAGGGCTTAGCGAGCCACAAGTATCAATTTTTTCGAACTCAGTCAAAGTTTCGGACTCAGCCTGCCACTCTCACAGGGGTCTCATGGGTTCAACCCCTAAGAGGGGGATACTGTCACAGTCATGTCTTGACCCTGGCCCGGACTTGGCCTCGCACTCACTTAGTCTGGCATCGGCCTCGCCTGTTCGCTATCCCCAGATGTCCTAGCGCAGTGAACACTGCTTTGCAGTGTCTGTCATTTTGGTTAAGTCCTTCCCGGTCCTGTCCCTGGTCCACCTGTCCCAGTCTCCACTACCTTAGTCATACATTACTAATACTTGCCTTACCAATTGTCTTAGCAATCTTTGCAAGACTGGCATTACTGGTCTCCGTACTATAGTTACTTCTGGTATATAAACTTGTAGATACTCGGCCTGTACTCCTTAGTCTGAAATCAACTAAGTCACCTCTGATAACTCCATCTCGGCCTCAGACTCGGACTGAGACCCATGCAAGGGAATAGCACTGTACCTTCAGTCACTAAGTCCAAACAGTCCAAACATCTGCATCTTCGACTTCACCCCTGACCCTGACCCCTCGGCTTCGTGCCTGCTTCAGTCTCCAGTCCAGTCTCAACCCGGACACCCGTACTTGACAAGCGGGCGCAAAGCCGAGGGGTCAGGGTCAGGGGTGAAGTCGAGGATGCAGATGTTTGGACTGTTTGCACTTAGCGACTGAGGATACAGCACTATTCCCTTGTGTGGGTCTCAGTCTGAGTCTGAGGCTGAGACGGAGTTATCAGAGGTGACTTAGTTGATTTCAGACTGAGGTCTACAGGCTGAGTATCTATGAGTTTATATACCAGAAGTAACTATAGTACAGAGACCAGTAATACCGGTCTCGCAAGGATTGCTAAGATGATTGGTAAGACAAGGATTACTAATGTATGACTAAGGTAGTGGAGACCAGGACAGGTGGACCAGGGACAAGACCAGGCAGAGTTTAACCGAAATGACAGACACTGCAAAGCAGTGTCTACCATGCTAGGACATCTGGGGATAGAGGACAGGCGAGGCCGAGGCCGGACTGAGTGAGTGCAAGGCCGAGTCCAGCCAGGGTCGAGGCATGACTATGACACCAACCCTAAATGCAGATGGAAGCAACTGGCTATATTACAAGGCTTGGGTTGAATGGGCCATCAGCTTGAAAGGGCTGATCAGACACCTGACTGGCTTGGATGCAAAACCAGAGGACCCTTCAGCAGGGAAAGATGCCTCCTGGAAGCCCACAGCCATGGAGCAAAAACTTGTTAGTGAATACCCAGAAAAACTCTGGCAATGGGCAAAGGACAATGGATATGTCAAGCAAGTGATTGCTGTGACGCTCCCAGAATCTCTGTTCCTTCGAGTCCTGAAGGAAGAGACTGCAAGAGTGTGTGGGGTGTCCTCACTGACCTTTTCCAAAACTGTTCTTGTATCATCACAATTGACCTTCAGAGAAAACTCCAAGAATCCTGCTGTTCAGAAAAAGGCAATGTCTGTGCTCACTTTGACAAGATGTGTGCACTGCACGAACAACTTGCCACACTTGGACAGTCAATCACAGACAATGACTTTGCAGCCATCATCCTCAGTTCACTTCCTGCTTCATACAACTCCAACCTTGCAGCTATGACATCTTCAGCCCTAGTCATGCAAAAGGACCTATCTCCAGACTTTATAATCAAAGTAATTTCCGATGAATATGATAGGCACCAAACACAGATGAAAAGGGGCAACTCTGGAAACTCTGGGAATTCCAAAGATGCAGCTTAGTCAGCAAAGGATGGAAAGAAGCTGAATTGTGAAAACTGCAGAAAGAAAGGTCATATGAAAGACCAATGCTGGGAAGAGGGTGGCAGAAAAGCTGGGCAAGCGCCCAAGTGGTTCCAGAACAAGGGAAAAGGGAAAAAGAAGGAGAAAGGTACTGGAAAAGCAGCCACTGCAGCCAGCGCATCAGCCAGCTTGAGCACACAGACCAGTGCTGACTCTGAAGCCAATGGACTTTGGCTAGTGCACCTGCAGGATGACAATTGGCTTACAGAAATTGTGGAGGAAGAAATTCCGAAACCCCAGGACATCATTAATGATGAAGAAGATGCATACACAAACAACTACAACCATGTTCTCCTTGTGGGTGAAAATCTAAATTCTGCAGAAGAGACCATCCTGTTCAACTCAGGTGCTTCACATCATATGTCCTCCTACCACAGCAAATTCCTCGACTACAAGCCAATCATTCCCAAACCCATCACTGCTGCTGACAACCACACCTTCCATGCCATCAGGACAGGCAACCTTGCCATCTCACTCCCAAACAGCACTGCACAAACCCATATTCAACTCAAAGATGTGCGCTATGCTCCCAAGATGGGAATTACACTCGTTTCTATTAGCAAACTTGACATTGCTGGGTATGTGGCATTATTCCAAGACAAGCGTTGTCAAATTTTCAATGCTCAGAAAAAGAAAGTAGCCAAAATTCCAATGCAAAAAGGCCTCTACTGCCTCAAACGAGCTCATTGTGCCTTTGCAGGCCTAGCCAAGGCCACAGAATCCTTAACCATGGAGGAAATTCACATCAGGCTTGGCCACATCACTCCTGAAGCCATCTGCTGCATGCTCAAGGACAGCACAATCACCGGAATTAGACTGGATGAAGCACATTCTACCATGGGTGCATGCAATTCATGCGAATATGCCAAAGCAACTCAGAAGCCCATCAGGAAGGAGCATGACCCACCCTGCCATGAACATCTAGGTGACAAGGTCCACACAGATCTCTGGGGACCTTCTCCAGTCCAAACCCCTGTCCACAGTCAGTACTACATGTCATTCACAGAGGACCACACCCACTACACCAAGCTGTACCTCCAGAAGACAAAAGCTGAGACCTTCATGTCATACAAGGCCAACAAAGCATGGCTGAACATGCAGTTCAATACCAAAGTCAAGTGACTTCACTCAGATTGTGGGGGAGAGTATCTTAGTGTGGAATTTTTGGAATCTCTGAAATCCCAAGGCACAGAACGATGCCTAACTGTCCATGATACCCCTGAACACAATGGAGTTGCAGAATGACTCAACAGAACACTTGTTGAGCATGTACATGCGATGATTCATGCCAGTGGCCTACCCAAGAACCTCTGGGGGGAGGCCATCATGCATGCAACCTGGCTCAAAAACTGCTCATCGACTCACTGTCTAGGCACAAAAACTCCCTACAAAATGCTCTACCAAAAACCACCTGACCTCTCAAAAATTCCAGTCTGGGGATGTCATGTCAAGGTCCATGACACCTCTGGCTCCAAACTAGACATGCAAGCCTGAGACAGACACTGGGTAGGTTTTGATCCTGAGAGTGATGGCCACCACATCTACTGGCCTGACACACAAGCAATCAGAATTGAAAGAAGTGGCATTTTCAAGCACCAAGATGTGTCCATACCACATGGTGTGCAGGAGCAGGGGAATTCTGATGCCTCAGAAAGAAATTCCGAAGCCTCAGAACAAAATTCTGCAACTTCACAGGGAAATTCCAAGGCCCCACAGATGGTTGAGTGACCCACTGAAGCAACTTTGGAAATTCTGAGACTCATTTCAGACCCACTCAGGGAGAATTTCAAGACACCTCCATCTCAACCTCATCGTTCCACTCACCAGTGCTTCAAATCAGACTATACGAGGCACCTACATACAGGAGAAGGCACTTGTGATGGACACATCCTTCTCGACTTTGTAAAAGAACTCCAAGAGAGCAACAGCAACCCTAACAGCCCTAAATCCCGAGAGAACACCACCTACATATCTGATGAAGAACTAGCTACTGATGAAGACAACACTAACATCGTGTATGCTATGGTGGCAGGGATGGCTGAAGCCGAAGGGCTGGACCCATCAACAGTCCATGAGGCAAAATCCCAAGCTGACCGGCCAAAGTGGCAAAATGCCATAAATGCAGAATTAAAGAGCCTAGAGCAAGCACATACCTGGGATGTTGTTGAGTGCCCCAAAGGTGCAAACATCATAGGATGCAAATGGGTCTTCAAGATCAAACGCAACACCACTGGAGAAATCGAGAAGTACAAGGCCCACCTAGTTGCAAAGGGCTATTCTCAGATCCAGGGCATTGACTATGACAAAACATATGCTCCTGTCACAAGACTTGCATCTCTCCACACCATACTAGCAATTGCTGCATGCAATGACTGGGATATTGATGTATTTGATTTCCACTCAGCATTCCTCAATGGCAAACTCAGAGATGGTGAAGACATCTACATGGAGCTCCCTGAGGGCTATGCTGTAGGGTGCAATTTTTCCCATCCAGTTGGGAAGCTAAACATAGCATTATACAGCTTGAAACAAGGCATGCTTTGGTGGTACCAGAAGCTATGCACTACTCTTGCAGATCTTGGGCACACCAGAGCACATGGAGACTGGGGAGTGTTCTATGGTCATATAGGATCGGAAATTCTCATCCTCACCAGCCATGTTGATGACTGCACTGTAACAGGCAGTTCCCCATTGCTAGTTCACTTGTTTTAAAATCTCTGACCTAGGGCCCATCAGTTGGCTACTCGGAATGAAGGTGACACAGAACAGAGAAGCCTGCACCATATTGCTATCCCAGCAGTCCTACATTGAGGCCATCCTGATGAAATACAACCTCTCTGACTGCAAACCTGCCACAATCCCGATGGACCCCAGCATAAAACTCTCTTGCAGAGAAATTCTGCAGCCAGCCAAAGAAGCTGCATGCATGAAGAACATACCCTACTGTGCTGCTGTAGGCTCCCTCATGCACCTCACTGTTGGAACACCCCCAGATATCACATTTGCTGTCTCCACAGTTGCGCAGTTCAACAATGCACCCAATATGACTCACTGGGAAGCCATGAAATGAATCTACAGGTATATCTCAGGCACAAAAGTGCTTGCTTAATGTTTGGAAATTCAGAATAAGGCCTTGAGGGCTATACTGATGCAGACAGAGCTTTGCAGGAGCATCAATGCACTATAAGTGGATATGCCTACCTACTAGATGGTGGAGCTATCAGTTGGGCTTCATGGAAACAAGAACTTGTAATGCTCTCCACTGCTGAAGCAGAGTACATCACAGCAACTCACACAGCCAAAGAGGGCCTGTGGCTTTGATGACTCATCAGGGAAGTTTTCCGACCACTCAAACACCCTATCCTGCTGTATTCTGACAGCCAATCCACCATTGCACTTACCAAAGATGGCAGCTATCACACTCACACAAAGCACATCGACATATGATACCATTTCATTTGTTTTGCTGTGGAAAAACCATTCCTTTCGTTTAATTTATTGTCCTACTGATGACATGGTCACTGATACCCTTACCAAACCTTTACCCAGCATCAAGGCGAAACACTTCACATCTGCACTCAGACTTCGTTCCAATTGAGGGGGAGTGTCAAGAATGTGATCCAGCATTACAGTAGCATCTTGGAGTTTTGCCCAGAGGGCTCGGAGTTTCTCCCCGACCATCGGAATTAAATTCCGATGTCAATGTGCTTACTAATTACCATACTATAAATTTTCTGCACCATTGTTTTCCACCTCAGTGACTACTTCATACACTGAGGTGAGTATAGCTAGATCCCCACTTGTTTACTTGGTACTGACATAGTGTAGAAACTCATACCTTCATTAGGTACTAGTATAGTGACTACTTCATACACTGAGAAACTCATACCTTCATTAACACATGTGTAACTCATTTTGCCAGTGGCATGGGTTTCAGTTGCAGCTGTCATATCCATGACTCTTGGACTCAATCCCAGTCCAGTCTGGACCTATAGCCCCTATCTCTGGTCAAGTCCGGTCCTAGTCCAGCCAAGAAAACCCAACTCTGGTCCTAGATAACCCAACTCTGGCCTGAATAACTCAAGTCCAGTCTTTTACCCCTATCTCCAGTCCATTCTGGCCTTCTGGCCTTGCACTGCTCCACCCTGGTCCTCCCAGGTCCATGTCCAGGTGACCTGGACATAACTCCGGTCTGTTTTCCTTTGTTTGTGCTATATTTAGTCTTGTCCTTTTGTCTAACTCTGCTTACTGTACAAATCCTGTGTCTGACCCCAGTTATGCCAGTCACCCCGACTTTGGCTATTAGCCTCTGCATAGCCACAGTGGCTATCCTCATCTTGCTAATCTTCTTGCTAATAGCTTATCAACAAGTCCAGCTCTATGTTCATTATCCCAGTCTGGCCTTGTGTATTTAACCCCTGTACATACTTTGTAGCACCCCAGTCAGAATATCAATTAAGTATTACCCTCAACTCCTGTACTACACCCTGAGACTACTCTATAGCTAAGGCCAAGCCTTAAGCTATCCCTGGCCCCTGTCCTGGACCTCTCCCCAGCTTGCATAAGGGTACAGCACATAAGTTGAGACCAAGGGAGGTAGATCCAAACCTAGACCAGCTTCCCCTTGTGTGCACTCCAAGACCAGTCAGTTTCCCACACTCCCGGCCTTATTCCCACACTCCTGGCCTTAAGACCGGTCCTCTGGACTTAGCCCCTGACCTCTGGCCTCAACTCTGGTCCAACCAGACTTGGCCCCTGTCTCTGGCCTTGACTTTGGCCACCTGGACTTAGCCCCTGTCACCCGAGGGTAAACCTGTACTTGACAGCAGCCATTCAGGATTGACACCACTGGTTCTCGAGAGAAGGTGCCCAGTGCCACTTTGGAGACTTGAGGTGACAATGACTAGGTAGTGCCTTTTCCTTTTCCATTGCATGTAATGACTGGATCATGTAGGCTATAAACTAGTAGATTTCAATGACATTGGTTCTCATATCCTATCCTGAGCCCTCACTTTATGGAACCCTGCTGGGTTGTGATTGGTGGTAGAAACCTGGGCATACACCAAAGTTGGTGCATCACATGAAGATATATATACATGCTACTCTACACTTATTAAACTTCTAGCCCCTACATTCCATGTGGGTGATCTGCACCCCCCCTACTGATAGCTGTACAGTGTTTCTCAATGAATGAGGCCAAGCATGTCCAATCAACATTGCAGCATGTGTTAGACACTGTAACTGTGACACAGTCAAACCCAAGCCCTACACAATTGCTTGAAGCATTTGGCAACTCAACTGCTGTACAAAACCTACTTCCCAATGGTTCATTTTATGCTGTAGTTGTGGGCACACCCACTGGTATTCATCACACAAGGTTATTGGCATGACTTATGTTTGTGTAGTGGTTGTCTCAAGTTCTAGCATCCTAGAGATATTGTGACAGCCTCAGAACAATCATTTGCTTATCCCAAATGGAGAGAGTCATGCACATTCTGGGAAGCTTTGGCTTATTTGATAGTCAAAGGTATTGATGATCACATGCCAGCAATGTTAACTACAAGTGCAAGTCACAGCCCTCTGCTGTCACTACCTGGCAAGCAACATTTGTCTAGAACTGTTCTACTATCATGAATCAACTAATCATTGCTCACAGGCTGCTCTAGTAATACTATGAGTGTTGGGAGTCTCATGGACAGATTGGCGAGCATCCAGCTTCATGATAGTCCCAGTGCACAGCCCAATCCAAGCCACCCACCAGCACTGAGGCAGCCACCAGGCCCACTGAAGCCTGAGCCATGTACTATGACATCAAGGCCTGCTGTGCAAGCATCACAACTGAGTGCAACACTGTTGCCTGCCTCAGTGTCTGGTATGTATGACATTACTCCAGCTACCTACATTGTTATTAACACTTTAAATAGCCAGCTCGACAGCACCACATACTGTGACATCAAGGCCTGCTGTGCAAGCATCACAATTGAGTGCAACACCATTGCCTGCCTCTGTGCCTGGTATGTATGACATTACTCCAGCTACCTACATTGTTATTAACACTTTAAATAGCCAGCTCGACAATGACTCAGCAGATTGTGGGCCAGGATCAAGACATGCACTCCCCAATCATCTATTCTCACACACAGACTCTGCATGGCATCACACAAACTCAGTATTTCTACTCCATTCCACCCACACAGATGCACCATCACATCCACATGCTCGGTGCCCATGCCACCTGATACCTTGCAGTGCACGGATATACACATTCTGCTATTGATATGATCATCAATGTGCTGAATAGCAGCAATTCCGAGCACACTTTTGCACTGACACTCTCACAGCAAGGCATGGTATTAGTAGAAGGCGAGTACCTGTGGTACTTGATACATATTCCTGGATGCCATCAGGCCAGGTCTGCAAATTCTTTGTCGCCAATGATCATTCAGAGCTAGTTCGGTAATGAAGTCCCACAAAGAATCCAGGTGAAAAAACCCAAAAAAAAGTCCCAGGCCTTCATGACATAAGCATACAGAGTTCAAGCGGAGCTCCAATTTAGGAGGAGACATAGGCGATATCGATAACCACAACACAACTATCATGGCTGACAAGTTGGGCATAACTAGGAACCTGATGGGTGGGGATCCTCCTGATGCTGCAGATGACGAGACCAAGGAAAGGCACATCAACATCAACAATGACCACTATCAACACCACAAACTCCTCATTCTTATCCTCATCCACCATCACCTCCAACTCTTATCCCTGCTACTTGTGTTGGCAGATGCTCTACAGGCCATCACGGAAGTGATGCGGCGTGCTGACCCGATCCCATACCACATGTCAATCCTGACTGGGAGTGGGTGGGTAGCCGAATTGTTGAATGGCCATCCCAAGTGAATTCGTACAGAACTCGCAGTTCACAAGCATGTATTCAACATCTTATTGTGGGAGCTCCAACAGCATGGAATTGGTCCTTCCAAACATGTCATGCTCGAAGAGCAACTCACAATCTTTCTATATACCTTTGTCACCGGTTTGTCCATCAGACATGTAGGTGAACATTTTCAAAGGTCAAACAGCATGATCTCCAAGTAAGTCTTTGACCACACCATTTTTGGTGGATTAATCATCATTCCAGGTACTTCAAAAAATTCTGTTCACATTCTTGTCGGGTGATATATACAGCAAGTATGTACAATTGCCATGCAGTGATGCCCCCATCCACCCAACTATTCACGATAACCCCAAATTTTTCCCTTTTTTCACTGACACTGTCGGTGCAATCGATGGGATGCACATCGTGTGTGCTCCCAGTTTGGAGGAAAGGGATGCAATGCGAAATCGCAAAGGTTTCACCTCCCAGAATTGCCTGCTCTGCTGCAATTTCGATATGCGCTTCACATATGTCCTTAGTGGGTGGGAGGGGTCTGCGGCCGACTCATCAGTCTATCACAATGCGTGGCTGAGCGATCTCGCTATTCCGGACAGCAAGTACTACCTTGCCGATGCAGGGTTCCCCAATTGCCCCCAACTCCTGACTCCATTCCGAGGGCAACAATACCATCTCACAGAATGGGGCCACATGCACATATGGTAAGTATTTCTATCGATGTTTTTATTTACTCATAATCCATTGGAATTTACAGACCAGTAAACGCCGAGGAATGCTACAACCTTCGCTACGTGCAGCTTTGAAATGTGATCAAACGGATAATCGGAGTCATCAAACGTCGCTTCCAAATTCTCATTGTGCCTCCAGAGTATGGCATGGATGTCCAGGCCTGTATTCCTCCCGCTTTATGTTGTATTCACAACATCATCCGCATGTACGATCTGTTGGAGTTAGACAACATTGAAGGCTTCATATCACCTCCACCGCTGGACGAGTCAGAGGAGGTAATCGGCGTGATCGCCGATGGCGTTACAACTACCGCAGAATGCCTTTGGATGTTGGAGAGGCAGGGTGCAATCACACAAAACATTTGGAATAGCTACATTGCCGAACAAGTATGAAGGGGAGAGTTCATTGCAGATTAGCATTTATGTACCATCATTTCTCTCTACGTTATGCTACCCTTATGATCCAAATTGCACTTCTTTGAGTTCCGATCTCCAGAGGCAGAGTTTGAGAACTGAAATGCCGATGATATTGCAACAAACATCAAGGTAAAAAGTGGATACTACAAGCTGCAAGTACAACAATTACTGGCTATGTCTCCCAATCTCATTGAGCTTCGCCTCAAGCCATGCATGCCGAACTGTAGCCATATGGTCAGGATCGCTAGCGAATGATAAGTACAGGCTGGCATGGGAAACATTTCCCTCAAAGTGATTTGCAATCCTAACAATGTCAGTTGGTGAGAACTTATCCATGTCCAACAGCAACAGCTTCTGTGTCACCTCAGTCACCAATGGATGGACCGGATCTTGGCAGATCTTGGGCTTGGGATTGGGCACAGGTGATTCCACAAGGGATGTGATTGCATGAGTGATGGCAGTCATATGTGAGTGGACTGTACCATGGATACCTCCAACTTCCTCTTCCACTCATTCAAGTATCATGTTCCCTGTGTGTCGCTTTCATGCCAATGAGGCAGTTGAAGCCGCAGTGCTTGAAAGAGCACCCAAAACGACAGATTGATCGTCATCATCATCTGCCTTCTGCTTTCTGGAGCGCTCCATACAAGCCAAAATGCTGGAGGATGGCTTGACGGAGCTGACAGACAAGCCATTGAACAATGATGGGGCAGTTGGAGGGGTGAAGTTTGAAGGTGTGCCAGGGGGGGGAGCAGACTGGTCTGAGCGCCAGTTAAAAGTAGATCCGCTATGAACCGAAGCGACGGTAGATGGCGCCAGGCGATGGGAAGTTGTTAGTGTAGGGGGGATGGATTTCCAGCTGCAATGAGTGGAACGAGGGTTGATTAGCAGATGGCCACGATGGTGGAGCATAGGAAGTTGTTGGCATACTGAAGCCAGTGCTTCCAGTCGTGAATGGGTAGAAAATCGTTTGGTTCATAGACAGCGATGCTGATGGAACAATGGGCGATATATCCACGTCGTTACTGGTTACCAGTGCGCTCTTAAGAGGAGGTCGAAATTAAGACTGTAAAGAAGGTCTCAGGCTTCTGTGGTAAGAAGACTGAATATTAACAAGCTAACCTGTAAAGAAGGTCTATAGTAGTACATCAGTAAGGTAGCTGTAGGGTTAATATAGTAAACATACCTCAGGCTTCTGTGGTAAGAAGACTGAGGTGCATGAGGAAAAACTAACTGCCTAAGTGCGAAGAATTATTATGTAAGCTTGTATGCTGTAAGCAAATAAACACAGGGGACACATGTTCCAACACACCCCCTCAGTGTAGCAAGTCTTTAGAAAATAATTCCCCATACCAAGAGAAAAGCGTTCATGCTTCTCACGTGACAGTCCCTTGGTGAGAACATCGGCGATCTGTTCGTTCGTAGAAATGTACTTGACATCCACTTCTCCATCTTCAACCTTCTCACAGATAAAATGATGACGAATAGCTATGTGCTTCGTGCAATCGTGGAACATTGCATTGCTCGTCAGGGCTATTGCAGACTGGTTGTCGACTAGGAGGGAAGTGGGCTGTGCAGTCATATCCATATCTAGTTCACGTAGTAGCATTCGTAGCAAAGTACTTCTTTTGCAGCTGCCGAGACTGCCATGTACTCGGCTTCCATGCTGGACAATGCAACGGAGGTCTGTTTCTTCGATGACCAGCTAACTGCGCCACCGCACAGAGTAAAGATGTAGCCAGTTACAGAATGGCAGTCATTTACATCTGCAGCCCAGTCAGCATCAGTGTAGCCTACAAGAGAACTTGCAGAGTCTCTCATGTACTGTAAACGCGCATCAACAGTTTTTCAAAGATATCTGTAAACTCATTTGAGTGCGGTCCAGTGTTGGTCACCAGGGGTAGCTGCATGCCTGCTAAGCATGCCCACAGCAAATGTGAGATCTGGTCGGGTAGCCAGCATAGCGTACATCATTGCTCCAAGAGCACTTTGGTATGCATGCAGGTCATAGGCAGGGGCATCGAGTTTCTCTAATTTTAAGTTCTGCTTGATGGGCGTGGACACTGTATGGCCATCCTGCATGCCCATACGCTCGAGAATGAGCCCTATATAGCGATGCTGAGACAATTCTATGGTTCCCTTGTCGCGATCTTGTATAATCTCCATACCAAGGATCCACCGAGCCTTGCCTAAGTCAGAGAGGTCGTACTCAGCTGATAGCTGGACTTTGAGGTGGTCAATGGCCTCATGGCTCTTTGAGAGGATTAGTTTGTCATCGACATAGACAGCAACTATAATTAAAATCCCATTTTTGTCTTTGTAGAAAAGACTGTGATCAGCGTCACTGCACGTGAACCCGAGAGATTCAAAAACTTCTTGTAGTCGATTGTACCAGGCTTTAGGAGCCTGTTTCAGTCCATAGAGTGCGCGATAGAGACACCAAACGATGTCACTTGAGTCTCGGAAGCCAGGAGGAGGGCAGAGGTATATTTCCTCCTCGAGTTTGCCATTTAGAAAGGCAGACTTTACATCCATCTGGTGGATCTCCAGATCAAACTTAGCAGCAAGGGCAAGTAGGGTTCTGATGGTAGAGAACTTAGCTACGGGCGCGAACGTCTCCATATAATCAATTCCATGGACCTGTGTGAATCCCTTTGCGACGAGTCAGGCTTTGTACTTATCAATGTCGCCTGTAGGGCCTCGCTTTATCTTGTAGACCCATTTCGAATCTATAATCTTTCTGTCAGGTGGGTGCGGTACCTCCTTGTACAATCCTATAGCGTGAAATGTTGCTAATTCATCGGCCATCACTGCATACCAGCAGTCAGCATCAGCATGATGCATCGCCTCTGTGAACGTCGTAGGTTCGTCATCGCAGATTGTGTTTGTTTGGTACGCGGTAACTTCTTCCCTTTCTGGGTCATCACCACTCTGCCTCACCGTTGCCACACCTTCTCGCGTGCTCGCCTCTGTCTCAGCACCCTCACCCTCTGCCACTACATCCTCCACAGACGGTAAGCTATGTTTTTGCTATGCATTGATGAAATAGCGTTGATCGTCGTCTCGAATAGGCACTTTTTTGGCTCGGGATGACCTTCGAAGCCCCAGAGGGGGATAGGGATTGCATAGGGACCAGGGGGCCCAGGCGTCGCTCCAGAGCGATGAATGGCCACTGATGGCACTTGGCGTCGATGTTCTGAGGTCCGTACCTCATCATTCTGCTCATGGTTTGACCCACTAACGGTTTTCTCTGTTTTAGTGTGAGTTTTAGGCTCGAGCGTTGAGCGGCTGTGATCGTCAGTGATCTGCGAGCCATCGTCGATCGCCATCTTGTCGTTTTGACTGTCCCAGGTGTGTCCTTCAATATTTCCTCCATCTGACTCGTTTCCAGGTTCATCTGGGGTCGTTTTTGCTCTCTGGTAAGTCAATCACCCTTCGCATCCCTTGTGCATGAACTGTAGGTGTTACACCCCTTGTTTCCCTAGTTACCATGTCTATCTGGACTCAAGACACGTCTGTGCTGTCCCCTTCATTGAAGACAGCATCGCATGTTTCGACAATTCGCCGGTGGACCGATGTATGCACAGGTTTGCCTTTTTATTCTCCGAGTATCCCAAGAGTGCGCACTCAAGGGACTTAACATCCAGCTTTTGACACTTCTCCTCCGGAACATGGACATGTGCCATGCATCCAAAAATTCGAAGATGGGCGATTGATGGCTTGTTCCCAGTGTACGCCTCATAGGGGGTTATGCTTTGCTTGAGCACTTTAGTCAGTAGTCTATTTATTATGTGCGCTGCATGCAGTATGGCGTCCCCCCAATATTTGTTGGGCAGACTGGTGTCGCTGAGCATAGCTCGTGCAGACTCAACAAGTGTTTGGTTCATCTGTTCCGCTATGCCATTTTCCTGTGGTGTGTAGGCATTTGTCTTCTCATGATGTATGCCTTCTGACTTCAGATAGGCTTCAAATGTGTTCGAGCTGTATTCCCCACCACCATCGCTTCGAAGATAGTTAGGGCGGATGTCCAGTTTCCGCTTCAGCTCTAGCGAAGTACTCCTTGGTTAGTCCAAAGACTTCATCCTTCGACTTGATTAACTTAACCACCAGGTGGTGCAAGTGTCCGTCAATGAACGTTACGAAGTACTGGTGGCCAGATCGTCCTGCAGTCTCCATAGGCCCACACACATCTGTGTAAGTTCTGTGCAGTACACTCAGGCTTTCCACAGCTGACTTCGATGGAATAGGTTCCCGATGTTGTTTGCCATCATGGCAGGCCTTGCACGAAGTCACGTTGTGCTCCTTCGGTCCTGTCAGTTCCATCCCAGACACCATGCCACTCTCAGATAGTCTTAGGATGTTTCTGATGTTCGCATGTCCGAGTCGACGATGCCAGGTGGTTAGTGTAGCCTTAGATATCATTGTTCGTGAGGTGAGAGCAGTGAAAGGTTCATTTGGGTTTAGTGCGTCAGGTGTTACTGACAATGTATGCAGAATGACTGCCAGATACGATGCTTGCTTCGAGTATGTAGAGGGACTTTCGTTTAGTAGCCAGAGCTACAACCTTGCCGTCGATGTGCACCCTACACTCCTGCTCTCCAAAGGTGACTAGAAGTCCCCTCGAGGCTAGTGCGGGCACTGACACAAGGTTTGTGTCCAGGTCTGGAACATAGTAGACCATCTCAGAGGATCGTTCCACTTGTGCAGCCATCCTCGAGATGCATGGAGACTTTGATTCTCCCTTTCCCAATAGCTTGTATGGATCTGCCATCACCGACAATCACTGGTTGCGAGGGTGACAGTTTGCTGAATGTTGCAAACCACGAGTGTTGGCAGCACATGTGTGCTGAGGCACCGGAGTCAACTATCCACTCTGATGCACTGGTCTCAGGGCAAGTGCGTGCCATGAATAGGCAAAGAGGTCCACTATCCTCTTCTGCAACAGTTGCGACCTTGGCTGTTAACTCTGTTTTTTTTCCTTGGATTTATCCTTGCTCCCTTGTGCAGACCCCTGGGGTGCAGCTTTGGCTGCTTCGTCTGCCTTCTTTTTGTAGCATTCATCCTCCGTATGTCCAGTTTTGCCACAAGGGCATAGAGACACTTCTTCTTCTTTTTCTTCCTGTCTGTTGCCTTTGACTTTTTACCCGGGTTAGTCTTAGCAGCGAGAGCAGAATGTGCTGTCGAAGTTGTCATGTTCTTTCTTCTACCAGGACTTGGGATATGACAGTCTCGATGGTGAGCTTGTCATTCGAGGACATAAGGATTGTCTGGAGTGTGGAGTACGACTGCAGGAGAGATATCACCATCGCGATCACTACCAGCGAGTCATCAAGGGGTTGACCGAGTGACGAGAGGATGTGGGCTTTTTGCCGCATGGCATTTAGCTGTGTTTCCATAGGCTGGTCGTCGGCGAGTGTGCCACAAAACAGTTCTCCTATAAGGTAGGCTATGGATTGCTTTCCCTTTCCTTCATACCATTCACTGAGCTTGGTCCAGGTCTCCGCTGCAGTACTAGCATACAGAACACCGCTAAGAGGCTTGTCCTTGAGCGTTAAGGTAATCTGTGCACATGCTCTTTGTCTTTCATTAACCATTCCTCATACTGGTCTGGGTTCGTGTTCGCATCCGGAGCTTTCTTCTCCGTGCCAGCAACTACGTTCCAGAGGCCTCGTATACCTAGGACTTTCTGCATTTGAAACTTCCACATTTGCTAATTTGCTCCATCGTCTGCGAGGGGTGTTATATCATAGAGTCGGCTTGAGCCTTGGGTGACCCTAGCACTAGTAGATGCAGAAAACTGTTGTGTTCATGCTTGTCGATGGGCCTGGTTGCCGGGATGTGATGCTGACACTCAGATGACATGTCCATAGGTTATTTGGTGGTACCACTTTCGAGTTCGTTGATACTGTAAGGTTAGAGCTGCATGGGGCTCATAACCTCTTAAGAGGAGGTCGAAATTAAGACTGTAAAGAAGGTCTCAGGCTTCTGTGGTAAGAAGACTGAATATTAACAAGCTAACCTGTAAAGAAGGTCTATAGTAGTACATCAGTAAGGTAGCTGTAGGGTTAATATAGTAAACATACCTCAGGCTTCTGTGGTAAGAAGACTGAGGTGCACGAGGAAAAACTAATTGCCTAAGTGCGAAGAATTATTATGTAAGCTTGTACACTGTAAGCAAATAAACACAGGGGACACATGTTCCAACATGCGCTAGGTGCACTTCCTCTGACAGACACTGGTATTGGGAAGTCAACGAAAGGTAACCCCAGGGACAGCGTGTTGTTCCCCATGCTCTCGCTGTTGGAAGAACTCAACCTGGTGCAGGACAGGCCTCCAGAAGAATCGTTGATACTCAGTGCCGAAAAGCGATTCAAGCCCTTGCACTTGGAAGGTATGAGTGCACTCATCCTGTCATAGAATAGCCATCCCTTGTTTTTAACAAGGTGCTGCATCCTTGTGGACCTGCCGACATCACCATTAGCACAGGACATTCAATCCAATTGGATTGAATCATACCTTCACATAACCATCCCATGAATTCTCGTTTGCAACACTGATATCAGCCCCTGACTTCAGAGAATATGCAAATCCAGATGAACGGCTGAGATGATCAACGACTGCGTATGTACTTCGTAGCTGTGTGATATCAGCTAGTTATTCTGTCGTTTGACTGACTCATGCACCCTTTTCCATTTCTCTTTACATGATTTAGGGGTTTTGGGCCCCCCTTTCTCAGGGTTTGCAAGCATTGGAGAAGCTGCACAGGCATTCCAAAATGGCGCCTTGAAATTTAAACCATCACCAGCAGTTGCCTTGTGGGAATTGATGAAGTCAAGAAGAGCAAATGTATCCTTATCTGACCACAAACACTTGCATCGAGTGGCCATCCAGGGACCATGAACTACGAGATTTGCCCTTGTGGTCAGACAATTTCGCTGCTTTACAAGGGGGCATGGCAACGAATGGAGGGAGAAGCAAGAGTAGATGCTGTACAAGTGGAGCTTTGATGCATAACCCCACCTCTAGCATGGCATCTCAGCCATACACCAGATGCTCTCCTCCTAAATTGGGGCTCTGATTGAACTCTGTATGCTTATGTCATGAAGGCCTGGGACTTTTTTTTGGGTTTTTTCACCTGGATTCTTTGTGGGACTTTGTTACCGAACTAGCTCTCAGGGTTTTAGGACCGTTAACTCTGGTCACGTGGTTGTTTGCAGGAGGGGGGCGAATTGGATTCATTCGTATTTTGTAACTGTTACATCACTTAATGTCAAGCTCATGACCTGGAGGCACATCTTGTTGATTGTGCATTTATCATGGACAGTGGCATGTGCCACTTGTATATTGACATTGTTGGTGTCAATGACGATGCTGTGATTAGTTATGAGTTTGTCTGCCAAGAGTATACACTCGAGCGTGTAACTGTGGCAGAATGATTTCAGGGGGGGCAGTGTACCCTGCAGGTTCGTTGTTGTCGTGCATGCAGCTCTGTTCGAGAGTTTGTTGAACAGTACCCTTTCTGGGGGCTAAAGGATCTAAAGTCTACTGTGGACTGCCACAATGTGGTTCTGCATGACTGCTTGCGCCATCAGTTGCATGTGGATGTGCTCCATAGTCATACGTGCTCAGTTACTTGTATGTCACCATTGTATGTGTTTCAATGGTTAAAACATGCCCAGCGAGGGAAATGTCTCACTCCTGTATTGCAAGCAGCTACTTCACCAGCTTTCGATTCATCTCCTGTGAGGGGACCGACCACCCACCCTTCGTGTGCAGGACCTAAATCCAATCCCTCAATGATTGGGGGTGGTTGTCACTTGACTTTGCTACTGTTCCCCACCATGGCACTGACCCCACTGCTACATTCTCTCACTTGGGTATTGTCGACACCATCTGGACACTCAGAGGAAAGTTTGCAGGTCGTCATCATTATGCATCCTGCAGATCCTCCACATCATCAAAGATTGCTCATATGTCCTGCTGAAGCCAAACCTACCACAACTGACCATCATCTACCATCCTACATAGTAACAAAAACTATTTATGGCTTAACCACTGACATTCCTACACCATCTCCCCTAACGCATGGACCAACCCAATTACATAATCATTAGAAGTACTTAGGAAATTGATTGCGTGCTTTATTCATATGTGTCCAGGAGCGCCCAGAGGGCTTTGGTATGTAGTACTACGGTAACTAGAATGTCATTACTTGGACCTCAACCTTGGCAGAGTCTGCATAAATACCTATAAACACCCGCATGTATTTTTCTGGGGCTGTCCCGGGTCCCAAGGTGGCCGACTACCAAATACAGTAGGTGTACGGCACATCTCGTACTATGTACCTGAGCGTGACCGTCTGGCTTTCCATACTATCTTCCTTTCGACACACATGCTCCATTGGACTCGTACCCTTTCGCCCTCCATAGTTTCTCAGTCGCTGAATGCACAATCAAGCCAAGAAGACCCGTCGTCGAAAACCCCGAAACAACTTCATGACACTCTTTACTATGCAGGTATCGAGACGCTATTCTCCGTCGAAGGTCTCAGGCAGCCTCTCGATACCTTATTGGATGCACTTTCGCGCGTATGCACAGACCATCATGGCCTTTCCCTCCTGCCATGCCCTTTTGCTGCCCGTCTTTGTGCAGTAAGTCGCCACCGCACAACGCTTTTCCCCTCTTCCTCCGGGTCGGCATCTCCTGCCCTGGCCATTCGTGAGACCGTGCGCGCTGATGCAATGGAGGTTTGAGAATCCTGTTGGAAGGTTCTTTTACGCGATACCGTAACGGTGGACTCCGGACCACAAAGGACGGACGCATGGATGGCGCTTGTAGGGATCTTGGACGTGGTCGAAAAGGAGCGCCTGTATATCCCGCACACAACTGTTGGGTCAGGCAATCGGAACACGGTTCCCGGTCGTGATGCGAAGTCTGCTTTGATAGAAGCGAGGGAGCTTGCGCTGGTCAAGTTTGTAACTCGAATGACGTGTCGGTCGTGACTCTGGCAATAGATGTTCTCGACGTACTGGTGAGAGTTGAGTGTGAACTGATAGGCAGCGAGACGCGGAAGTTACTGGGCGCTATTGTTAGTGTAAGTAGTAGTAAATTACGTCTTGGTGTACCTTGCAGACTGACTTTCTTCGATTTTCTTAGTTGGTGCGCCCGCTCTCCGTGCGGACAGCGGATGCGATTCAGCGACTGCTTTCGGACCTTCTCGAGTATCACACCAAGACCCGCACGGTACACATGTACATCCTCACGCTTCTTACTGCCCTCTCTTCACTCAGCCTGCCCGAGTCGGTCTCCTCGCAATCTCTCCCTATACCACCGCATGACGTGATGTTCAGTCCACTTCGGACACACCTTTCGTTGCTCACTAGAGCTCTCCGTATGGCTTTGACCCTGTACAATCTAGAGAATTGGGGCCAGCTGTTTTGGAAGAACTTACGCGGGTTGGAAAGCATACACTGCTGAAAGAGGTCAAAGTCGACGCGGCGGTAAGCGACGAAAAACTGACGAAGGGGAGGAGATATCAGCAAAAGGACACGATGATGACGATGGCACGTTGCGGTCGAAGTGCCACTCGTTAGCAGTTGGATTTACTTATGTTGCCCGCGTGTCCGGCGCCGTTCTCGCGAGCCTCCCCCCGTATGCGTATGTCCCCGACACTCAGAATCAAGGAGTCCCGTGGGACGAGGTTGGGAAGCTGGGGTGGGATATCGCCTGGGAGTGTATGCGACACGGACGAGGTGAGTCGCAAGAAGTAGCTCCCCAACGCGAAGACGAAAGCAAGAGAAAGAGGCGCAAGAAGTGGCAACGCGAAAGGGAGCGGCAGGGTCCTGATATGCAGGGTTCGGATGATGTCGCTTCTGCTGCGTTGCGATGTCTATATGATGTCCGCGCTCGATTGATACGAGTTGCGAGCTCGCCAATGCCTGTGACGCTAGGCCCAAGTGACGTATTGGGAAGCGATGAAATCGAGGAGTTGCTGGGCGTCGTCGGGGACGAAGGCACGTCTGCTGAATTAGTACTAGAAATCGTGCGTATGCCCTGCGTTACTATTCCTTTCTTTGTGCTAACTGTATCCACACATGTACAGGTCAGGACACTCTTCGCGCAGGTTTCCCAAACGCGCGGCTCCCAACAGGCTCAGGCTGGTGTCATTACCAAGACGAGCATCGATGTTTTGATTCGCCACTTCTCCCCTCAAAGTCGATGGTGCGGCTCTTCAGCAGCGCTTACACGGGAAAACTTAGGCGTTGCACTACTTTACGTGCTAGCTGATCGGTGGATAGGTGTCATTGAGTGCGTTCCTTCGATTGCCCAGATTCGTATCTCATCGGAAACGTTGCCCTACTGTAATATTCAGTGCAGCCGCTCCGGAAGAGGTGCTCCAGAGGTTCATCTGCCTTCTCTTGACCATTCCATTAGACTTCCATTTGGAACTACCAACGAACTTCACGGGCAGCTGGGTTCACACCACGACATTCTTCTCCTTGTTCTGAGGAATGCACAGTTCTGGGATTGCCCAATATGCGAGGTACGTTTCCAGTTGGTTGGCCGTTCCGTCAAATAATTTCTTGCATTTATCCTTCGGTTCTGCAGGTGCCTTCCTGTCGTTTGCATTAAAGCAGACTTCCCTTCTGTCCTCATCTTGCTTCCTTCCTGGGTCTACTGGGACTAACGGACTTGACAAACTTGAGCTTTTACGTGCAAGTGAAGTTTACACTCTTCTATGTATGTACCTCCCAGTACTTCACCCGGGCCTCTCGCATGGAACTTGTGAAGAGAGCGGTAGGTGGTGACGTCGCCATATGCTCGGTACTTCAGGTCGTAAGTGGCGGCGGGACAGCGGATCGGAGTGACAGGGAGCACTTGGGGAAGGGAAAGGATATGGTTGATTCACCGCAAAAATCTGATGCTGGGTATGAGATGGACATGGACGAAGAAGACGATTCTGGAGTGCGAATGCTTAGAGAACTCTGCGTTCACCATCTCACGGTATTCCGTGCCTTCCTGTATCGTATGGGCCAGTTTACGAACGCGCTGGATTGCACCGTGAGTTGGCGATTATCTTGTCGGATTCGCTTTCCATTTCCCAGTGATTGAACTTTATTAGACATCTCGTGCATACGTCGAACATTTACTGCAGTCACCATCAAAATTGGCCATGTCGCCAGATGCACTTACAAAAGAGACGTTAAATCTTGTCTCGTTTCACCTATTGTAAGTTTTTACACGAATTTCTGGCCTGGTACAATTACTGGTCATCCTAGTACTCTCTCCGTGCTCAGAATTCCGAGGCATCAGCAGCGGTGGCCAGCATACTGAGTAGTCTTGTTGCTGCTCAACCGTTTCCGATACGTTGTCACAGGGATTATGGCAACATGTGCTTACCCGATCTGTTGTGTTCCGGCTCATTGAATGTCTAAGAGAACACCATTCTCCAGGAAGGTGAAATTTACTTTTGGAAAGTTTGTCCGTATTGCTTCTGACGTGCGTACGTAGCCTTGCACAGTTGTTGTATCCGCGCTGAGAACACTGTACGATCCTTTACACCCATCCTCGTTCCAGCCGGGGACAATCCAGAACCAGTGGCGCACTTGCATTGAGCGACCACGTTGAAGCTCGTTCTTATGCGTTATCGTTTGGGCAGTGGCTAGGGATTGACAGTACGTAAAGCCATTGCTGAGCTGCGTGTATACTTGCTCAACTTTTGCAGTAACTGGTAGCGTTGCGCCGATAGGCATAAAATTAGCGACTGGGGTTATGCGAAGCCCACTGCGCAGTCCCTCGCTGCCGGTAGGTGCAGACCGTGCAACGATGTGTCCTCGTGTACTGGCTCTGCTGTTCGAGGAGCTTCGATGTTTTCCCAATATTTCGGACTCGGCATACCTCGAGACAATCGCAGCACTGTGTTCAATACATGGCACTGAGATGGAAGGTAATCCGTTGTTCGACATCGGTTTCAGCTTTAAGTATCTCACGCCATTGCTGTAGTGCGCGATGCCCTGGATATGCAAGTCACGAAGGCCACAGCAGAACTGTCGGTAGACAGTTTTGCACACCTGCTCAGTGTGATAGGAGAAGGAATCGAGGACCCTTGGCTTCCGGTGGGCCAATGCAAAAGCTTGATGCACCTCTCGACGATCTTGCTGCATGATACACCCAAGGTCTGTATCAATCTCCTATTCTGATTATAAGTGGCAGGGTTCGGTAACGTGTCACCACAGGGCTCTCGAGGTGGTCCAAGTATTCGTAACGCGCTGTCTCGATGCCTTCAACGATCAACCTCACCTATACGGAGGTTCAATGGAATTGAAAGAACACTATCTGGAACTGATCGCAAGCATTGTTCTGACAGAGTGGTGTCATCGCTTGAAACACTTTGGTCAATGTCATTCTTATATCCAATGGCAGCCCGCTGCTGTGCGTTCAGCCGACCTCGGAAGCATCTGGTCTTTGCTCTGTAAAATCCTATCGGGGTCCACCGACCACGCACTGCCACCTCGTTTGCGACTTTTCACTGCATCGTTTCTATAGCAGGCTCTCTCGTTCGTATGAGACGTGACATAGTTATTCATACGCTCCCGCATCTAGCCTTCGTCTTGCATCGTTTGCTGTTGATAATCAGGCGCATGCGCCCCCAGCTAGGAGCTAAGCAGAGTAAACTCGTCGCGGGAACACTTCCGTCTTGGATTTCACCATCCCAGCCGCTCGGCATCGCCGAAAGCCGTGCTCTTAGTCGACTTCTCACCGCACTCACCGTCAAAACCGTCCCTCATACGCACACAACACAACATACCGCGATTGCCGCCGAAACACAAAAAGCTGAATCGCTGGCAAAGCCTTTCGCAAAGCATGTAGGACACGTCCTCTTGGCATACATCGACTCTATGAACAACCCGTTGTGTATCCTAACACCGGATATACGACGAGAATCGAGCCTGGGCTATTCTCATTATGTGAAATGCTTGGCGAGTACAATCGAGGTGCTCTGATGGTCTCTGCACTGGATTCCGGCGGCAAGACTCTCATGAAGTCGCTCTGGAGGGAGTATGAGAAGCAGCGATATGTGGGAAGGGGTAACACGATATGTATTTGTGGCCTTAGAAATGTCTTCGCCTCTCAGCGAGCAACAAAATCGTCCGTCAAGGGAGGGGCACCGAGGCATATGTTCTAAAAGCTAATCTATTCAAGTTTAGTTGGAAAAGCCTACGTAGTGCATATTATAAGTGACTAAGGCATGGAGATTAATAGGTCCCATTAGATAGTTATGCAAATTTTATAAGAGGTTCTGCGACTTCCATGGCTATCCGTTGGAGTCACACACAGCGCGAAGGATAGGATCTCAACTGGTGGAGGTAAGGGAGGATAAGGCGGTAGCCAGAACGCAGCACTCACTGGTGATGCATTTTGGAGACGGAGCTTGGGTCACGTACTGTGGAAGGGAGAAAGAGACATGTTGCTTGTGGATTTCCCAACTGCACGACCGAGTATTGTGGAAGAATGTTTTTGGAAACCAGATCCTCGAGGGAGGAGCTGGGGAAGCCCTACTGTACTACGGTGTCTGGTGTGAAGGACGGGGCGAGCATGGAAACACAAAGCCGCTGAGAAGATCGGTAGTACGTTTCACCAGGCACAACCAGTGCACCTATCGAGCTGGCTTGGTACCGCGGAGAGTATGGACGAGCCCCCCTGATATTGCATGAGCAATGGAGGATAAAAGGATCGATGGTCGAGTCTTTCTCTCGCCGATACATCACCGGACGCGGTCAGACGACGAGAGACGGTCCAACAGCAACTTGTGGTCGTAGTTTACACACGTGTCAGGCTGCGCACCACAGATAGGCACGTTGATTCAACGCAACTTGACTCCGCAGTTTTCCTTCGCACATCACCACATCGTTCCCTACAGTCGTAGCACGCTACCGTCAGATATCCTAAGACCTTTTGCTCTCTTCACATCGCCATGGCGCCGTGCTCTCTTCGTTCCTGGTGGCGTTCGTTGCGGCGTTCTCAACCTCCGAGTAGCATGTTGGTGTGTATTCCCCGAAGCCGCTTCATCAGTTGTCCCGGACGCAGTCGTCCCACACGGGCTTCAGATGATTGCTTAGATCCTACCGAGGCAAAAAGCAGATTGATGCATCCCTTCTCAAACCCGAGTGGCAATGCTGGTGTGTTACTAGTTCCGATTCCAACTGAAGCCACTCCTTCATATTACTTCGCATGCAGTCATCTCTACACGGGCTTCAGACGATCGCTTAGATCCTACCGAGCCAAAAAGCAGATTGATCGCATCCATTCTCAACACTGAGTCGCAGCTGGTATATTACTCCCCACTGAAGCCACTTCTTCGGTTTCTCCGGATGCAGTCGTCCCTACGCGGTCAGACTATCGCTTAGATCCTACCGAGGCCAAAAAGCAGATTGATCGCATCCCTCGTTTTCGCATTCTTGTGATGGGCAGAGCAAATGCGGGTAAAACACTATTTTACAGCGGGTCTGTAACTACGGATCAGCCTGAGATCTTCGATGGAAACGGAAGAAGGTATGTGTGTGTTGTGCTTCGTACTTTATACATGTCATTCTGCCAGGTTGATACTGGGGCGGTGGGGGTTCACTGGGGGTAAGGCCACCTCGTGAAATTACATGGTGCTCATCAAACTTATGCAGCGTGGCTACCATAACATTGAGATGAGCTAGTGTTTAAAAGTAACCCGCGCTTTGTGTTCCATGACTCTGTGGATTCGAGGCGGGGAGCGAGGCAGAGTTTGATGAGATGAAGAAGTTTGTCACAGATCAAGCTAAGCCACAAACTGGAGAGGAGAATACATGCAATTTGGTAGGGACATGTCTGACTACTGCCTGGGGCACTGACCTGGTCTTGTGATTGATTTAGGTATTGCATTCCTTGAATGAAAGCATAGGATGGTGATGGCTGCTGAAAGGAAGTTCTTTAATGAGTGTGATTCAGGACATGGTATGTATACACAAATATCACATCATATTAGTGCAAAGATTAGGATTTGCAGTTCCTGTGATTGTGCTACTAACAAAGGCAGACACCTTAAATCTTGATGCAGTTCAAGCTTAGAGAAGGGGGTTAACTGTGATGATGCAATGAAAGGGCCGAGGTAGAAAACAGCTGCAAAGGGCTGTCTGGAAAAGATCAAAGGGTGGCTGAATGAACTGAAGTTTCCACCTCAAAGCTACCTGATGCTCACTGGTAAGTAAGTCATGAATAAAAAAACTGTGATTAACATGTGTCTCTCCAGGCATGGAACAGGAGAGTGCAGATTGTGAGAGCTATTGAGGTGTACAGCAAATGCTTTGACAGAGGAAGGGCTGCAAGGACTGCTTATATCATCACACAGTCAAACTTGGGACTCTGCATGGAATTTGCCATAATGAGTGAGTGTAAAAATGAAGTTCTACAGGGTACTGACTACAGAAAGGACATTGAGGAGGCCATGATCAGTGTGGCTAAGCAGATGACAGCTTAGCATATGCTTGCATATGGTTCCCATTTGTAAGCAACAGTGTGTTGGGGAATTAGAGGCTAATTAGGTGATAGGTGGTGTGTGAAATTCTGCAAGAGCAAGTATAACTATGCTGAAAGTGATTGTGGTTGTTGTGCTTGACTGTGATTGACAGAAAGTGACAGAGTCTGGTGGTGGATGCATGCTGACATGTTCACTCCCACCCTGTTGGATGGGGTTCATAGTATGTAGTGGAGTCATCATGACAGTAGATGCATGCTTGATTGTTCACCCTTTGGGCTGGGGTTCATAGTATGTAGTGGACATGGCAGATGGTGGTGGATGCATGCTGACATGTTCACTCCCACCCTGTTGGACTGGGGTTCATAGAAGTGAGTGGAGTCATGGCAGATGGTGTGGATGCATGCTCATGTTCACTCTACCCTGTTGGACTGGGGTCATAGTTGTGAGTGGTCTGGCAGATGGTGGTGGATGCATGCTGACATGTTCACTCCCACCTGTTGGACTGGGGTTCATAGGTGGTGGAGTGATGGCAGATGGTGGTGGATGCTGATGCATTTTCACTCCCACCTGTTGGACTGGGGTTCATAGTATGTGAGTGGAGTCATGGCAGATGGTGGTGATGCATGCTGACATGTTCACCCCACCCTGTTGGACTGGGGTTCATAGGAGTGAGCAGTCATGGTAGATGGTGGTGATGCATGCTCATGTTCACTCCCACCCTTTGGACTGGGGTTCATAGGGGTGAGTGGAGTCTGGCAGATGGTGGTGATGCATGCTGACATGTTCACTCCACCCTGTTCTGGGGTTCATAGTTGTGAGTGGAGTCTTGGCAGATGGTGGTGGATGCATGCTGACATGTTCACTTCCACCCTGTTGGACTGGGGTTCATAGATTGTGGTGGGTGATGGCAGATGGTGGTGGATGCATGCTGACATGTTCACTCCCACCCTGTTGGACTGGGTTCATAGGTGAGTGGAGTCATGGCAGATGGTGGTGGATGCATGCTGACATGTTCACTCTCCCCTGTTGGACTGGGGTTCATAGACAGTGAGTGGAGTCATGACAGATGGTGGTGATGCATGCTGACATGTTCACTCCCACCCTGCTGGATTGGGTTCATAGGGTGAGTGGAGCATGGCAGATGGTGGTGGATGCCTGACATGTTCACTCCCACCCTGTTGGACTGGGGTTCATAGCTTGTGAGTGGAGTCATGGCAGATGGTGGTGGATGCATGCTGACATGTTCACTCCCACCCTGTTGCACTGGGGTTCATAGGTGAGTGGAGTCATGCAGATGGTGGTGGATGCATGCTGACATGTCCACTCCCACCCTGTTGGACTGGGGTCATAGGAAGTGAGTGGAGTCATGACAGGTGGTGTGGATGCATGCTGACATGTTCACTCCCACCCTGTTGGACTGTGGTTCATAGAGAGTGAGTGGAGTCACAGCAGATGGTGGTGGTGCACACTGACATGTTCACTTCCCCCTTGCTGGACTGGGGTTCATAGGTTGTGAGTGGAGCCATGGTAGGCAGTGGAGGATGCATGCTAACTATATTCATCACTGCTTTGCTTGACTTGCATGCATAGGATGTGAGTGGATGGATGCAAAATGGTGGCCATGGATAGTTGCTGAATGTGATTCTCTCTCCTACCCCATTGCATTTGCATTCATAGCATGTGAGTTATGTTGTGGCAGCATTGCATCTGCTGGAGGAAAATATATACTCACAATCCCCATTACTTCACTTTTGGCCTCTGGATCTTAGAGAGTGAGTGTTGTGGACATTCCCAATTTAGCATGCTTTTCACAGGGTCTTCTCATCAAACAGATGGTGAGCTTGATCACTGCATGTATCTCTACTATATTGTTGAGACATTGCCTTAGGATGTAGGTGCAATCTTTTGATGGAGTATGCCTTTTTTCTTATTTCTCTGTTGTTCTCAGCATGTTAGTTGTTAAATTATAATTTCTCTAAATTCCTGGCAAAGTTTAACCTATTTCCAGAATGTATGGTTTTGTTCAACATCCCACACTCATTCATTGCCCATATGTTTTACAGTTGGTTTGTCACTCTTTTTCCTTCTTCAACATTGGTTCCTGTTTTACCCTTTGTATCTTGTTAGGTGGTATGTTTCAATTCCTTTTCCCCTTAGCTGTCTATGATGTGTTGAATTGGTTGGTCACAGAATCCCATTCAAGTTGACAGCACTTACATCTCTGTCTTTCAATTGTCCACATCAAGGCAGCCTTCCCAGATGGCACTTGCAGAACATGCCATTGGTAATTATCTCTTGATACTTCTTTAATCTGAAGTTCATGATTACAGGTTGTGTAATTGCCTTTGAATACTTGTTTTTCAGTTGCAGGTCAGGGGTGGGAGTACTACACAGATGGATTTGTGGCCAGATCTGCATGAGATTGTCTGGGAATATTGCACATCAGGTGTCCAAAAAATTGTTAATGCACGCATTGCAGAAGCCTTCCAGCAGCATGGTGAAAGTGTGGATGATTTATGCTCCATGCTTGTGGGTATAGCACAGGCAAACCAGATGTGTAAGACATTCTTTATCACAATGTTGGAAGTCCTATTTGAACTGTCCACAGCAAAGAAATTCCTGAAATGAAGAAAAAGATAATTTTAACTCTTATGTGCTTCACTGTTCTTGGTATGTCCTTGGTTTCCATCTGCTCACCAGTATGAAGATTTGATTTGTAGTGTCTCAATGCCTACAAGTGTCTTTTTTTGAAATCCCCTATTGCTATGGAGAATCCTGTGAAATTTGGAATCTGCTTGTTATTGTGTACATTCATGTCCTCTCATATAGTCCTATGCACCCTTCAAATTTGAGACCTGATTTCTTG